>JARFOD010083069.1:0-34660 GCA_031763545.1 Mopalia muscosa | reverse complement strand
TTACGATCAGATTATGAAAATGGAAATTAATGTATTGTATTACACACAAAAAGTTTTACTTATTTATAGAATATGTTTTTTGGGTGGTCTTCCCCTTTAAGTCAGATGCCCTGTATTGTAGACCGACGTTAACATTTTTCGTCGTAGCCCAAGCACTGGAATGACAACTGTTTAAGTTGCAGTAGTACTGCTTGTAATTTTCCGCTTCACGTCTCCGTCTCATCTGATTAAAACCGGAAGTGGTATTGCTTCCGTGCCTTACGCACAGGCCGCTCGGCCATAAGCCTATTACCATTTTGAATATCTAAATGTAGTGATATTTGCGAAATAAGTTAAATTGTGCGGTCATAGCAAGTTAATAACATTTTCACATAAATAAAATTGTTCTATTTAAAGTTGACCTACATAACACATTTTCAAATTTGTATGCACCTGTGACTTTAATAAAAGTAGAGCCCCTTCGTCTTTTCCTGGTAAGACAGTAATGGTGCTTATGTGTTTATCCCAAAGTTCCCATTCTGCGCTTTAAAGCTAGATGATACTTGATGGTAACAAAATGTTCTCCTCTGTGACTAAATCTTGATACACATAAAACAAGAAACCTTTGTTTGAAAGCAATACTGTTCAAACGCCGCTTGATCAATTACACCTGTATAATTTACATCTGTATCCATAAGGACGATACTCGCCAATTTTAGTTTCACTTTACTCGACTGTTCTATAGGTGTTGATGGAGATAGCCCGTTCCCGGATCACTCAATAGATCCAGGGAGCCATAAACAAGACCATCTCCACAGTGTCTTCTATTGACCAGGGTACCACTTTATTCAGACCAGAGGCGTATTAAATAGAGACTTGGTAATTTGATTTTAGACGGACGTGTTCCAATTTTCCACCATTTCTAAGGACAAATGCCAATTAACCCCCTGCCAGATAATGTCTAACAGTATAGGTTGGTGACAGGGAAGGCGGATATTCGATATTGTTCATCGTACTGCCTGCCTACAGAGCGGATTCCCTGTCTCATTGACCTGCTACAGGCGGTTTTATTTTATAACAGAGCTTTTGAAATAGAACCTATATTTTATAAATAAGCTGTTACCACATGCCGCCAGGATTCAGGATGTGTAATAAAACATTTATTACAAAAATTTGTATTTTTCAAAATTTCAAGATAGTTTCTAGGGAATATTGTTTGATATTCAGCAGTTAAATTCCATCACTATTCCTTTAATTTTAAAATTGCCATGGACGCATAACATTGAAACATACAGTTAAATACATCTGTATGAAAGCTGTTTGAGGCCACCTCGCTTCGAGGATAAGAAGAGGTAGAGACGTAGCGGGGAGGGCATGCAGGGAAGATAGTTTAGCCTTGCTGCTTCGATACATCGCCGCCTCGTCCTTTATTTGAAAGAGCTATGCAGCGAGATGACCACTATCAACTTCATAACATATGTCTGAATCTTAAGTTGACGTAAAAGGGACATTATAAAATACCGGAAGGTCAATCGGAAGCATTCCTGACCAATTCAGATGCAGCTAGTCCGTTTATTAACTATAGCCACATAGGTACCCTAGCTCTTGCTTGATCGTCTTGCTTCAAAATAAACACTAAACTTTCTTGCATATTCTACAAAGAACACCTATGGTGAAAGTTTTTGTTGAGCTGGTTGGCCTTTGTGGTTGACTTTTGCTGTTGGTGATTCGGTGCCTTACCCCGAGGGTCGTGGTTTCGATTTTCCTGACCGGTTTCAATCTGCAAAATTGTTTGAACTAGAATCTGTTCAAATAAGAAAGAGTTATCCCAAAATAACAAAAATACTGTGAACACCCATTGGTATTGAGTGAAACTATTTTACGGACTTACTTCGGCGCAAAATTTTGTTTTCTTAGCCCTTATACATGAAGTTGACTATTTCCACAAGTGAAAAGAGAATCCAGTTTCGTAAGATAAAAAGACGACCACATTCCACTCATCCAAGTTCGATTTTCGCACAACCGTCAAAAAGTTAAATTGAAGGGTGGTTGCTAAGACGCAATCCCGGGGATATCACCTATATGGATTGTTTGATTTCAAAAGGATATGCTATTTGCTTTGAAATAGTTCCTATTGATAATAACTCGGAATCAAGGTATTTGCCAACTAAAACTACCAGGAGTACATAATTAACCATAGAAAAATGGTTGTAAAATACAGGTAGAATTCTGTAAAGTTTTTTAAGTCAAAAATAAAATTCACCCACTTTCACGAACGCAATGGCGATGGAGGAATCAAGCTACCCGATACCCAAATCTCGTCATGCGCTACAGCATTTCATAAGGAAAGAAGATTTAAAGACTTTTAGTCCGTCTGTGTGTCCATAACCATATGTAATTTAAATATTTTTCGTAGCAGATTACACTCACTTTAAATACATATCTGTTGTGAAAAGTTACAAATACGCTACAGTTTCCGTAATTTTTAGGCGAAATTATAGCCATTTTGAAACATTAATCCAAAACATTTTTTTGTACCAAAATTTTCCGCACGTTTCCCGCAGCGGCTTGAACTAAAGTTTTGTGTGCCGCATTTTATGACAGGTTGCAAATTAAGTTAGATTTTCGTGCAGATATGGCAATTTTGGTTTTAAAACAATGGAACAAAAATATGAAAGTTGCAAGTATACGTTTTTGATAGGGTTGGAGCTGTCAGGGAAGTTTAATTGCATTCCATACTGCACCATGTTTATACAAAATGCTAGACACAGTTATAAAGAAACGAAAAGAGCATTAAATAACACTCTGTTGAATATATACCTTTAATGTAGAGAACTATTTGTCTTGCCTCCGCCGAGATTTGAACCCTAGAGAGCCATTGCTTTAGGAGCAGGGACATATACAAAGCTAGGCAATATTCAAATGTTTGAGATCAAAAATAAAGAAACCTAGTTTTAAAGCAAAACTACTTTCCACTGATTTTCGTGTTTCTGATCAAGTGAATATTGACAATGGTTTCGTTGGGACAACAGTTTCTTAGCTTGAACCGACTCTATATACTTTTAACACCGACTCGCAAGCAGTAAAAAATGCCTGTTACCTATACCACTCAGCCAGATGGCCTGCTTGTAGGCGATTCGGTGACTAACCCTACATACACCCTAAGGACTATAGATCAATAACCTTAATCAGTATGTTGCAGTATCTTCACGTCAAGTACAAAAATGAGAGGTCTCATAATTGACAGAACGTTTTTATTTAGTTTTGAGGAACACACAGGCTGGTTTCCTTACTCAAGGGGGTCATCGTGGTATACGGCATTTTTAAAAAGAATGCTTGTGTTAAATCATACCAATGTAACGAAAATATAACCGCGGCCGTGGCTTGGTGGTAGCGTGTGCGCTTACTAAACTGAACCTGCTTCGGTACCGTTCACCGGATCGAGCCCGCCTGTCGACCATCAGTATATAAGCACGTAACATGTTGTGGCTCCGGCAATCGCGGGGTAGGTTTTTACGAGATTTCCTCCCAGTTTTCGACTGTAATAAGGCTAGGTGCAGTTTGAAGCGGACAATCTGTCATCATATAAGTGAAATACTCTTGAATACGACGTTAAACCCCAATCAAATAAACAAATAAAGAGCTGGTTGGTTCTGTTGATTTAATATCTTTTTATGATGTAAGTGTAGTTAAAAATAGTCTATCTTTGATTGTTCTAGAGCCATGGTGAGTGAGATGAAATTATTATTGTGATAGTCTTCCATTGATCATTTTTGTTTTCTCTGAGGTAATTTCGCATACACATACGGCTGTTGCTCGTCTAGCTTCCTGCTAAAACGCAAGCGTTCCGAGGCTTCTAGAGGATGAACCAAGACACGTGTTTTTTTTTTAAATTTATATAAAAGTTGTTCCTAAAAAATGAGTCAGAGATGTGAATTATTGCACGGTCTGAATTCATACAACATCCCATAAGATAAAAACAAGTATTAAGGAGTTTAAATTACGAATACTTATTCATTTATTCAAAATATATATATGCCAAAACCGGGCTTTCGGATTTACTCAACCAAACACCAAGTGTGAATAATATCTAAATACAAAAGCTGCTAATTTTGTGTCCTGTGTATGTACTTTATATAGAGAAAAAAATCGTCGTCTTCACTTGGTAAGAATTCGGGACTCATTCTGCCGTAAGCCTCTGTGGCTCAGTTAGCAGAGTACTGGACCAATACCTCAAACTTTCGGGTTCGAATCCCAGTGGAGACAAGCAAATGTTTCTGTTTACATTAATCCAAAAGGTGAAGTTCGATGCTGACCGTAGTCCGTGCATAATTGGGTACCGCACTGCAATCTGATTGGTCATGTTCGATCGGTATGACGGTTAAATGTTGTCCCATTCTTGTCAAACTTACTCAAGAGTTACAACCCGTGTAGACGGAGGTAAAGATCGAAATCTGATTGGTCGATTCGTTTTCCCTCAATATATTGCTTTAATGTTGTCCAACTTTTGTCTTACTTGCTCAATTGCTATAAGTTATAAAGATGGCGTGCATAAGTAGGTACCGTAAATACTGCAATCCGATTGGTTCATTCATTTCCGCTTATAATCTTTGCTTAAATATGATCCGATTTTTGTTGTTGTTCAAAACTTGCCTGTATATGTAGCTACATCTTATGAATAAACTATGTCAATATTTGTATTTCTAAACATAAAAGAGAACAGGTTAGGACTTGTTTAGATTTACCTAAAGAAATCTGTCCGTTGAATATGGTTAAGTTATATAATACTAATGATAGTGGACAGGCGTATTATGCAATCTTCACGTGGCTATTGGTTTGTAGTGATGACACAGTGCCATTTAATACCAGTATAATTTTGTTTCGAACAGATCAACATGATCCTGTATTAAAACAATTCTCAAAAAGTTTGGCTATCGACCAGGATCTCAGCAAAAATTCTAAGCTGTTTAATAACTTGATATTAAAAATCAACCCAGCGATTGCCGGAGCCACAACGTGTGACTCACTCATATACCTCAGGGTCGACAGACGGACTCGATCCCTTGAACAGTACATACGGGTGCAGGCTACTACTAAGCCATGTCGCAGGACCTTAATATTATAGTCAACATAAATAAATTTGCAAACTGCTATATCTGACCATGTAGTTTATTTGTCAACAGGCCGGTATTTTGAATTCCGGTGAGGACAACAAATTTGTCTTTCTGTGCCTTTTTTAAAATATATCTTTTGAAAAACAGGACCGGGCCCGAAACTGATATTTTGTGGCCTTTAATTAATATATAGATTTAAAAATAGTGAAACTCGAAGATAGCTGTATGTCGTTTATATGTCAATTTTAGTTGCGAACACGATGGACAAATTATCAAATAGATGTTTTTTATTCGCCGTTACATGCGATATGATTTCCACAATTTTTATGTTTCAGGTATTGTTTTGGATTTATTATCAATGAAGAGGAGATGACATGTGTCCTATATCCTGAAGATTACAGATATAATAGTGTACTTAACGTTACAGCTCTCAGTTGCTTCAAGTTCGAATTGGCTGTCATATGGAAATAGCAAAATCGGTACAAATAAGTGGCATCACATAGAACTGTTTGATGGATAAAATTCCCTGTGATATATTGTCGCTAAGTGTTGCTTCTAGAATAGTATTTCAAAATTCATCAAATATAAGTAATATAAATTGACAGTACAAACAACAATTAAGTGTCCTTTCTAAGCATGGATGCCTTACCAAACACTATACGTGTGAGACTTATGAAGAGGCGGGAGACTGGGCTAGGGTTCCTCGTCAAACAGAAGAACACAAAACCATGTGTCATCATCTCCGAGATTCTGAGTGGTGGTATAGCTGAGGAGAGCGGCCTTGTGCAAGTCGGCGACACGGTGTTGAGAATCAACGATATTGAAATCACAGAAATGTCTTACGAAAACGCTGTAGAGATTTTGAAATCAGTTCCGTTGGAGGCCCCCGTCGTTCTTTTATTAAGAGGCCCCGATGGCTACACCACCCACTTACAAACAATATTTCTTGAAAATGGAGCCCCGCGGACAGTTCGTGTAACTGAACCGGCTAGTTTACACGGTTCCCCTCTAAACCGTGTGCGCCGGTCTAGGACTCGCTCCCCGTCACCACTGTGTTCTACTCCGTCTAGTCCACGGAGTGTTTGCAATGGCGAATGTAGCCCAGGGCGTGTTTTGAAAAACAGATTGTCAGAATCAAGTCAAAATGGCGACAATTGCAAAACCCCAACAGAAACGCGCGAGATCAGTGTTCAAGTTAACCTCGTTAACGGATCCGAACCGTCTAAACGATATGACGAAACCTTGCTTAATGATGGCCAAGAAGGTTCGCCTAAAATTATTCTTCAATCGGTCCCTCGGTCTGGCAACGATAATAGTGTTATGACAACTGAGAAAAACGTTCACAGCAAATCGCCGAACCAGCATCGGAAACGTAGCATTGAAATTCGACAAGACAGTGATGAGATAACCGTCATCTTAAAAGGGGACATCAAAATCAGGAGTAACCAAGAAGGCAAAGAAAAGGGTAGCATGGAATACTCGCCAGAGAAATCTAACGGTGAGAAGGGAGATGAATTGTGTAACTCTAATAAAGTTGAATCGACCAATGTGCCCAAACCTGGTGATCAAAAATTGGTTGGACTAGAAAATGGTACCGACGATTCCAAACGATCCCGCTCTGAAAGAAGACACAGCATCGCTCTGCAGAGCCCCGCAATGCAGCGCCGCCTGTCGGACAGAAGAGGTTCGTCTGCATCTCCGAAACGATTTCTCAAACTGCGGAACGTTGCCGATGAAAAAGTTTCCATAGACACACTTCATCCTAAAGCCATTGAGGTAAGCACAGTGTGTAGATTAGGTAAAACAGTAAACTAATTGTGGACTGTGTGTCTTATGCCATACATACCTTATTGTTTTGTTTAATACGTATGAATAAATGTCATGTTGTTAACCGCTGGTCAAAATTTTTACTTTCGCTTTCTGAAACTGTGAGGTCGTCTGTACGTCTGTTTGACGTTCAACAAATTTAAAACTAAAGAAAAATAAAATTGCTCTTCAGAAATTATTTTCGGGGGAGGGGGTGTTGGGGTCACAATATATTTTTAGTTATGGTCGGGAGCTGCCTTGATAGACTATTTACTTAGTAGTAAGTTGTTATATCACGTGTATGACAACGTTGATAGTCGATTGACAAAGACACCCTCGTCGAAATATGTGCCAACAACTCGATGGAGAAATCACATACACGCGAAACGAAGATATCCCGACAGATCAACTACATGTTGCCCCTTATTTGCATCGAGGCAACATTTTCCTGCTTACTTCAAATTATGAGAGAGAACGCATTTACGAACGAACGGACAGACGAGCGGACAACGAATAAATTATAAGTAAACTCTATAGACTATTTTCTTTTTTTTACAGCAAGTTCCTTGCACAGCGGAGAAGTGTTTGGGTTCCATAATGGCTCACCAGTTAAAGCGACCTCCGGGTGTGCCGAGAAGCAAGGAAGATCTGGTCATTCAGGCCAAGGACTTTATTGATCAATACTATGCAACCATTAAAAGGTACCATACACTTTACTAACGGCCTGTATGCATATTGCATATCATCAGAATCATATTAACTAGAAGTATGCAACTGCCATATAGATCAGCGAAGCGGCATTGGGGACCGAGACCCCCTGTTATTACGTATCATGTGACGTAGCACGCAAGAAAATTCAAAAGAACGCAGCTGTAAAAATGATGCATTATCGGAAACCTCTAGCATTCCTCGATCGTAATGTTTCTAACTATTAAAACGAAATGAATTTAACTAATACGATATGTGCATGTTAAATAGACCATACATGGCAATTAAATCGTCAAATGTTAAGCCAGTCGTTCGAAAAAAAAAAATTGCTACGCAGTGGCTGACCGTCCTCACAACTAAAAAGACACGTGTCTGAAATGTGACGTCGCCTTTTTCTTACTGGTGGACACTACTTTACGCCAGTTCCATACTTCTAGTTATATTGCTCTGTTCACTGGTATAATCGGTAAAGCTCTGTTGAGGCAGCTCTGTTTTACCCGTCACATTTACTGAATCGTCCAACACGGATACAGCGTGGGTTAAGGATGGAAAATTTGAAATTTGTATATTTCGTTATTAGAACATTTTCAATTTTGTCTTGCAGTTGGTGAAAATTTTATATAAAAACTCCATTTTTAAGTAATTTAATTAAAAAAAATTTAAATTTTGATTCAGGTCTTTGCAAGTTTACACTCGGAAGGGTGTTTAACAAGTTCTAGCGCTACAATTTTGACGGAATTTTAATGTTTTTTAATCTGTTTGGTCTTTCTTTGTTGTCAGTGGCGTTGAGGTGATTTCCTTCACCCATTGGGCTGGCACCCCGTCATGTGAGTGAAATAACCTGAAGTACGGCGTTAACACCTAATCAAGCAAACAAACTTTGCCTCTTCTTCTGCCTGTCTTGGGTAAGCTGTATGATATATTCAAATCCTAACCCTTTTGTTCAGGTACTGTTAGCAAATATAGGAACGTTTCTCAACAATAACTGATACTTTTTGTCCCACTTTCTGTCAGATCTAACACCCCGGCTCACCAGAAGCGCATACAGGAAGTGGTCAACTCCATAGAAACGCGTGCCACCTACGACCTCACCTATAATGAACTGACCTTCGGGGCAAAGACAGCATGGCGCAATGCTCCCAGGTGTATAGGACGAATACAGTGGTCTAAGTTACAGGTAAACCTATTACATAATAAAACAACAGGTGCCAGTGAAGAATTTATCATAATTATATAACTCAACGTTTCGGTTAATTGATGGAAGAATCATCAAACTAAAATTATTCATATAGTAGGATAAACTGTTAATTTATTGGAAATCACTTCTTATGTCATCAAAGACGACCGCACAGACATACTAGTATGTACCGAAACGTTGTTTTCTATCACCAAATTAAAAGTTTAAACGTCATCACTCCTGATGCCATTAGAGAAAAAAAACCGTTGCCAAAATATGGTTATTATCACAGTTGTTTGTACATATATTTTATCATGATAACGCTTTCTTCGCAGTCCTTTCAAAAAATTTATGATGATAGAACTTTCTTTGCAGTTGTTTGTATATTTTATTATGATAAAACTTTCTTCACACTCGTTTGGCTATTTTATCAGCCTATCATTTTCTTTGCACTTGTTTGTATTTTTTTTATCGTGATACAACTTTTTTCCACAGTTGTTTGTATATTTATCATTCTATAACTTTCTTCACAGTTGTTTGTATTTTTGATGTTATAACAGCTCATTTAGAAGTTGTTATTATATTTTATCATGGTTATACTTTGTTCGCACTTGTATGTATATTTATCATTCTATAACTTTCTTCACAGTTGTTTGTATTTTTAATGATATAACAGCTTTAAGCTGTTATTATATTGTATCATGGTAACACTTTGTTCGCACTTATTTGTATATTTAACATGATAAAATTGTCTTTGCAGCTGTTTGTACTTTTGTTAAAACTTTCGTAGTTGCTTGTATATTTTATAATGATATAACTTGTTTGAATTGCAGTCAGAAGTAAATGTAGGAACTCTTTCTTGGGTACCGAGTCCGTTTTCCAAGTCATGTCTCTTTCGTATCCATTGTTCTGAGCAATCTCAATGAAATAAGACATTTATTTCCATAATCTGTGGAAATCCTAAGTAGATGCTTTTTTGATCAATTAAACCGAAAGCTTGTATCCAGATGAATTCTTCGTCATTCCTCGAAGTTGTTGCTGAACTATACGACATCGAACTTAACATTCTAACATAAAATCGATTCTACTTCTTACCTCGAGACATTGACTCTTAGATACACCCGGGCCATCTTGTTTTGCACTACTTTTATTTCTGATCTGGGGCATATGATCGCCCAAAATATTGGCGGAAATTAATGCGCGATGGCCCGGTATGGCGTACGAAAGTTGTCTTAGTCTCGTCCACTATAGAAACTCTCGCCTTTTTTTTACAGCATGTTTAGACTTCATGGGATGTAAATATGAAGAAAGTCGTTGTTATAGGTCACCTTGACCTCTTCGTCAATCCCCTCCATTTTTTTGTAAATTAATATTGCTTAAATCGTTAAGCGAACAGAATACATCTGACTTCCTAAACAAGTTCCTTTGTTTTTCTCCACTACACGTTGTTAAGTTATTGTCGACCACCAGGTGTATGGGTGAGTCACATCACGGTGTGGCTCCAGCAATGGAGAGGTTGGTTTTGACGAGTTTTTTTCCCGGTTTTCCACCGAGATAAAGCAAGGCACAGTGTGACGTTGATAATCCAGCGTTGTAAAATTGAAATGAGTACGACGTATAATCCAAAATAAAGAAACAAATTTAGCCACTACGCTTATTTAAATTAACAGGGTTGATAACTTCACCACACTAATTTTCAGCTAAGAAAAGGCTGCCAAACTTTGCTACGAGAAGCAGTGTAGAGGCCAGCAAATATGTCTTTCTCAACAATAAAAATCTACATCTATTTCTGGAAATCTGCAGCCCTCGGATTGCTTTTAAGTGTGGCAATGTTGTCTTTATTTAGCACTGGATGAAAATAACCTTACAACAGTATCAAAACCGGCGCCTCATATTTTAAGATTCCGCAAGTGTGAAAAACCACCGTCACATGTATAAGTGAAATATCCCAAATCCCTTCGTAAAACGCTAATCAATCACCAACAAATATCTGTGTTAACTGAAATTGGAGCGACTATAGAAGTGTAACACATCGACTGTGATTTCAGCTTTCAACTACACGTCCCAAATAGAACAAGGCATTAACAGCTAACCGATTGATGGATATATTGATTACAGTTCAGGGGAGGTAACTTGCAGCTTTGCTTCTTAATGGCGATATTTGTGGCCTAATGTAGACGTAAATGTGATTGATGTATTTACTGCTCCAGGGGATGTTTTTATTCCTCATCAAAGTCATTTATAGACAAAATCAATTGATATTTAGGTGTTGATATCTGTAAGGTGTTTGTTAAGGCGGTGGGTAATAACTGGTACTGCTAGAAAAAGCTATCATGATCAATTAAGTGTGCAAAGAAGAAATATTGCCCTGAGGCAGGGTTATAAATGAACATTTATAACCCAATCAAGAACTGGGGGATAATGTTGTATAGTGTATTTATTTTCGTTATGATGAATGAGATGTTTATATTCCAGGGTGGGGTGCGCTGTTCTATAATGCTTGGAGGTTCAGACAAGTGTACATAGCCTAATATTAGTTCCCTCGAGTGCTTGTATACAGCCACATGCGGTTGCACCCAACTTACCTCATCTAACACCTTCACATTCTCGGGGCGGTACAGACTGACAGTTTTCAAAAAAATGTCAAGAGCTACTCCCAAACTAATTGTAACGTTCTTTTTTTTCAATCACACTGGCTATAGACGTAATTGACTGTTACTTTCTGAATGAGGCTTAATGGGTGCTTGGTAGTAGTTCAAAAGCGTGGAGCTACAGAGCGACCGCTTTTATATAAATATATACTTGTGCGCCGATCCCCAGTGAGTCAGGTCTCTATTAGTTTAAGTGGAGTGTTAAATAAAATAAAACCCGAACTTGTTTTTATCATCCGTGAGTTACATAAAAGTATTATTAGCATGTGCATGGACCTATTCAGATATCAGATAACCACTTTGCAGTAAGAGCATGCACAAAATCTGCGACCTGCCATACTTGATCTTATGTTAAGAAACTAAGATACATTTATTGTAGTTTAGTAAACAATTTTCAACATGATCAAAAAATAAATTTGCTGAAATTCACAATTCTTTTTTTTTTTTTTATATCCTATACTGTTTCATTTGGGTATTTTATGGCGTTAATTATTTAACTTCCTATCTGGTAAGTTATGTTCGAGTTTTACACCCCATCCCCCTACATATTAGGTTAGTGTTTCGGCCTACTAATCATACTTCGATGCACCGCTGGTTCGAGTCCCCCTGTCGACCATCAGAAATATGAGTGAATGACACGGTGTGGCTCTGGCATGTAAAAGTAAAAATGTTCCAAATTTCAGTTATTGTTGCACTTTAAACTAAAGCTGTCAATACTATATCTAAATAGAGTACTATGATGATATATGCTTTACATAACAACATATTACCTATGTGTTACAGGTCATTATGTAACTTAAATTATAGTCCCTCGCCATGCAATTTATGTAACTTTGTACTTGTTCCTCCTATGTCACATATGTGTCCAGAGTGTAAATAAAGTAAAGTTGAAGTTGACAATCGCGGGGCTGGTTTCATGTTTTAAGCGATGAGCAGTGTGAAATAATCAATCCATTGATATGTAAGTGACATACGATTTAGTACGACGTTAAACCCCCCAAACAAACAAGCAAATAAACGAATCCTAGATATCATTTTTATGGGAAAAGCATAAAAATCCTATTTTATAAATTCTAAACTATTTGATATATAAATGCAATTGTAAAAAAAGGCCTTTCTATCTATATATGGTGTTAACGCCATATCAGGTAATAATGTATCATTCAAACATTGATATATACATGAGATGATTCTATCAAAGTGGTTAGATAAAAACCGCTGACTACGGCCACATAACATCTACAGATTAAAGTTTGTACATACGTAGCCATAATCGAAGACAATGGGGATCACCAGTGGCTAAAAGGTAGATAACTCTGTCACCCGTATAGCAGGTAGAGCCATCAATGTCATTGACTAACAATAGCATTCTATTGAATATTCATACCATGCTATTGTTAGTCAACGAGATGGATTGCACTTCTTGTTATATGGGTCTCATAATTATCTCCCTTTTTTCCACTGGCCATCCCCATTGCGTTTCTAGTGGCCAATTATAGAACGTAAATTGCAGAATTCAAAACGTTATAATTGGGTGTAGGAATATGTAAAGTACAGGTTTTTTAAATTTGATATTGTTTAACATCACAATCCACTAATGAATTAATTGCCCTCCTAATATGAAACCTAGCGTGTTTGCAGTTGCAAACTGCTTTATACTCTCAAGGAGGATTAACATAATCAGCCCATCGACACTCATCTGATGCATGCTCCATGACTTGTGCACAATCATTGTTCCTAATGAATAGGTCTAAAGGAAAACATTTAGATCCTTAAACCACTGCCGTTTTGTATCATCATGATAGGTGCCTGCGCTAAGAATAAAGCCTATTAATTTGTCTAAGCATCGACGGAAAGAGTTGATACACTTATAGAAAAAGCCTAGATTTTGGACATCCTTAAGGATCTTATAGGATTATAAAAAAAAGCCGTAATGATTTTGAAATCCAAGAGAAAAATCCGTAATGGTCATATAGACAAATCCTATGTGGTTGTTGTCTAAAATCCTATAGGATTTTTCTGGTCGGCTAGTGTTGTGTCAAGGTCCAGAGACATAAGCCTTCCTTAGTTTCGCTATCTGTTCAAACATAAATGAGTTGTGTCTTCTATGAAGTAAAGAATAACAGTGTTTTCGTTATTTTGGGATAACACTTTCGCTATTTAAACATATTCTATTTCAGAAAAGTTTACAGGTTGATGCCCGTCCATTAACCGAACTCTCCTGTCAGATGGTGGCATTTATCTATCTTACTCAGTTCGGCTCTCCGCTTGTGTTCTTTTACTTTAATAACGCTTCGCGTGTGTTTTATCATATAGCCGCTATACCGATGCTTATTGGACTTTTCTGTATCATTATAAAATCTGTTATTGCAGGTATTTGATGCTCGCCATATTACCACGGCCCGTGGAATGTTCGAAGCCATCTGTAACCACATCAAATATGGGACCAATAGGGGAAATATCAGGTAAATCAGTTCTGTGTTAAAAAGCGGAATGTGAGCGAATGAAATCGGCTGAAGGCACATCTTAAGGTTCCGGTAGCAAAGAAATCCATTCGGTTCTAAACAAAAAAACATATCAAAAGTGTAAAATGTCTACAAACCCGAACTATGTTATCACTTGACTTGGAATTAAATAAAAATGCAAGCTATTATGGCGACGACGGTTTGATATCCAAGATGATGTCAGTAGTACATTCGAGGAATTCCGAACGGTAGATAGAGAGTATGCCTCTGGAATATCAATTCGGCACTCGAGTGGGGGTTCGATTCCCGCAGACAGTATATGTTGGCTGCTATGCCATCAACCGAAATGGGTTAATATCTACTGTCCATTCCTCGCTGAATAATGAAGACATATTATCTGTAATTGTGAGTTAATACTGCTTACTGGAGATTCGATAAGTATACCACAAAAAATGAATAACTAGTAATTATGGTCAACCTATATCTCAGACTGTAATTGTTGGAAATGTGAAGATTTATTGGGACATTTGTATTGGTGTAATTTGACCCTGAGACCCTTTTGTCTGATTATGGATATAAAATGTCATTTGAAGTAAGTTCCACTGTCATTAAATGTTACTAACGACAAAACTGTTTGATTAATATTTGGAGACTGAAGCTTAACAGTTCTGTTTAAATGTTGAGTTTTTATTTCAGACCGCTGTAAATACTAAAGTGTATATCTATGTTTTTTGTATTATGTATGATTTATAGATCGGCCATCACAGTGTTCCCGCCTCGTACTGATGGGAAGCACGACTACCGTGTCTGGAATGCACAGCTCATCAGATACGCTGCCTATAAACAACAGGACGGGTCAATAATTGGAGATCCTTCCAACCTCGAATTCACAGAGGTTCGTACATGGTTATCGTTCTTGGTCTAAAAAAGAAATTTAAACTCTGTAAGAGGGACAAAGATAGAAAGAACACACCCTGAAGTAATTAATATCACACTTTGAATAGTTCTAAAACGTCTCAACCCCCCCCCCCCCCCCGCCCCCCAAAAAACTCCACCTGTATGGTCAGATACTTAGCACATGGTGACCTCCATGTGTTGAATGTGTATGAGACCAAATGCGCTAAATTATCTCCCTTGCAAAGTTTTGACAATGACGTAATGCTCTCGTGTTAGCTACTGGTTGAAGCATATCGATTGGTTAATCTCTATGTCTCTGAAATACCAATTTGTATGCTTTTTTTATTCCTTCCCCATACCGAATACTTTGTTGGATAAATATTTAATAATACTTTGTAATCCATTGTTAATTGTCATTACCTTCGCTCGAGATGTCTGTGGGTTTCCCATAACACAACTCGAGATTAAGGTATGTTAAGAAACTCGTCTTTGGGAGTTTACCTAGAAAGGAAAATGACTATCGCTTTGGATTAGTCTACATCCCTCTGATTGCTTTTTAGAAATATATATGCTTGGAGCTGTCATTATAGGCTATGATGAGTTTTTAGAGTCAATCTTTTTATTTGTGAGCCTTTGTTTGGTTTGAGGTATTCATGAATTTGTTTCCACAGATCTGTCAAAAAATGGGTTGGAAAGGTCAAGGTGGCATGTTTGATATACTTCCATTGGTCTTGTCTGCTAACGGCCATGATCCCGAAATGTTCGAGATTCCACGTGATTTGATCCTAGAGGCTCATTTTAAACATCCCAAGTACGTTAGTCGTAAATTATTAATGTTCGTATTATATCTAATGACATTGGTACTCATTCCGTTCTTTCGTAATTTAAAGGCATTAGTTATTTCATTTTAATACCGATCGGCGGATGAGTGTGTGGGATGGTGTGGGTTTTTTGTGTCAATAATAATAATAATGAAAGACAAGAAAAGAAGAGAACAAAGGGGAATTTTTAGGTTAATTCTGTCCCAGAATCAATTGATCATATTGCAATATTGAACGGGTTATAAAAGTTCCAATATAATTTACTCTTCGATGTTTGTTCTATGTAATATCCATCCCTGAAAACAGTTACCCAATAAAGAGCATCTAGTATACCCATAAAGTTTTGGCTTAATAATCAATCCGCCATAATAATCAGTTTGTATTATGTAAACAGTCACTCTTACGTCTTTCTCAAGACTTTAATGACTCTTGTTTTGCCATTACTACCTCTAGATTCCCCTGGTTTGCTGAGATGGGGCTCAGATGGTATTGTCTGCCGGCGGTATCTGGCATGCTATTTGACTGCGGGGGCCTAGAATTCACAGCCTGTCCATTTAACGGCTGGTATATGGGCACGGAGATAGGGGCCCGGGACCTGTGTGATGTACACCGATACAACATACTGGAGGTAGGTCTATGATACATTTGTACTTTGTTTATCCCCTTTTTTGGTCTCTAATTTTTTCTAAATATTTAAACATACTGATTTTTATATATGACTAAATGAGTACGCCTTATTGTAGTGTCACTGATAGGCTTTTGATTATTAAGATTATTTTGTGTATTGCAGAAAGTTGGCGAAAAAATGGGTTTAGATACCCGGAAAAGTTCTTCATTGTGGAAAGATCTTGTTCTAGTAGAAGTGAACATCGCGGTATTATACACATTCCAGGTAAAACAGTTTCTTCTTCAACTTTTCACAATATAGATCGATCTACCAAGGCAAGGTGTGCTAGGTGCTAGCCTCCTCACAATATTCCCCCACATAGCTTGCTAGTCTGATCACAATATTACTTGATATATCATGGTCAAGTTTGGGACTTGCTAGCCTGTTCACAGCATTACTCTACGTATCAAGATCAAATTTATTACTTGCTAGTCTGATCGCCACATTCCTAGACCATTGAGTCAAACTTTGGTACGTGCTAACCTCTTCACAACATTACCTGATATATCATGGTCAAGTTTGGGATTTGCTAGCCTGTTCACAGCATTACTCTATGTATTAAGATCAAAATTATTACTGCCTAGTCTGATCCCCACATTCCTAGACTGTTGAGTCAAACTGTGGTACGTGCTAACATATTCATAATATTCCTGGATACATCTAGGCAGAGTGTGTTATTTCCTAGCCCGTTTGCAATAATAAATGGTATATCTAGACAAAATTTGGACCTGGCTTGCCTGTTCACAATATTCCTCGATATATCTTGACAAAGTTTGGACCTTGCTTGCCTGTTCGCAATATTCCTCGATATATCTTGGCAAAGTTTAGATCCTGCTTGCCTGTTCACAATATTCCTCGATATATCTTGACAAAGTTTGGACCTTACTTGCCTGTTCTCAATATTCCCCGATATATCTTGGCAAAGTTTGGACCTTACTTGCCTGTTCTCAATATTCCTCGATATATCTTGAAAAAGGTTGGACCTTACTTGCCTGTTCTCAATATTCCTCGATATATCTATACAAAGTTTGGACTTGCTAGCATGTTAGCAATACTCCTCGATATATCCTGACAAAGTGTGGACCTTGCTAGTCCTGTTTCGGAGTTACAGTACTCCTGTGCGGTCCATTGGTCAGAAACTTTTAATAACAATACTTTGTTATGATCAAGCTTTGATTGGAAACAAACGAAACCAAATGATTTTTTTGTTACAGCAAGCGAATGTGACAATCACGGACCACCATGCTGCCTCCGATTCCTTCATCAAACATTTGGAGAATGAACAGCGCCTGCGCGGTGGCTGCCCGGCTGACTGGGTATGGGTGGTGCCCCCTATGAGCGGCAGTATTCTACCTGTCTTTCACCAAGAGATGCTTAATTACAACATGAAACCCTCGTATGAATACCAGGTATATTGCTCATGTATGACGAAAGCACAAATGGATACGAGATTTGCATGATAAACTCTACACCTATAGTCACCTGTCAATCAAATTCCGTACCTTGAAGTTCCCGAAATGTACTACATCGCTGTTTAAATGAAATATATCAAATGTAACTTATGTTTATTATGCACCCAATTCAGTAAATTGTGAGTCATGATTCCATTTCAATCTGCCCCCTTGACATCAGTATATAATTAATATTTAGGTATGAATATCTTTAATAAGCTTTTGAACTACGACCTAGAAATAAATTATATGGACTCTGTATACCATCTGCTATTAAAAACAGTTAACGCCTTTGTCGGATTTAAACCTTTCGAAATAGTGAGATCGTCTTCGAATAACATAAAAAAGATAGGGTGATAGTAAATCACCTTGACTACTACTGCATTTAATTGAGAAAAGGCTGGATTGATGGCCATTTCACAGAACAGAAAGCTTTGTCTCCAAAAAGAATTGTTCAAATCCAAAACATGACAGACATTCAAAGATAAGTTCCGAGAAACCGATTAAATATTAATAACTGGTTTCCAGGAAAATAGTTGCTTTTAGCAGCCTTTACACAATTGGCCTTTTTGACTTTGGATTATCAGGAAGTTGTCATTTTCCAAATGATGTATAAAACGTCTTAGCCTGTTGTTGACAATTATGAACTAAAATTAATATAAAAAGCGAAAAATAAGTATTAAATCTGTTTTTTGACACGTACTTTCAGGAAGATCCTTGGAAGTCTCACGTGTGGAAGAAAGATCGCGGGAAAGGAAAATCTTTGGATAGGCCGAAGAGGAAGTTTGGGTTTCGGGAGCTTGCAAGGTATGTTCAGTGCATTCTTTGAGTTCTATGTTAGCTTATATTGTACAGCAGCTTTATTGCTTTCAGTAATAATGAAATTATCAAATTAGAAAAAATCATGCGGTATTTAGGAATAAATAATGATAGAGGGTTAAATCCGAAGCTGTGTTGCGAACATGTCTGGCCAAGTTTGCTTCTCGCTTGTGCAAGACAGATATTGAATTTCATTGAGCATACGCAATGTTTCAATGAAAGAAGCGACCGTACTGTAGATTGGCTGTTAAATAGTTTTATTTTTTACAACTTTTTCCAGGCACGTGTAGAAAGTTGCAATATAAGCTTGAGTGAACTTGTTCACTTTTATTACTCAGATAATCACAGTATCAACATATAAAGCGTTGACCAAATTTATGCGTTTTTCTACAATTGTAGGGCGGTTAAGTTTTCTGCAAAACTGATGGGGAAAGCCTTGGCAAGGAGGGTGAAATGTACCATACTGTATGCCACGGAGACGGGAAAATCAGAACGCTATGCCAAAACACTCTGCGAAATCTTTAAACACGCCTTCGATGCCAGGGTGAGCTTTGTTATCTCATTTAAAGGGCTTCATTATCACTATGGTAATTCATGGTATTATAGGCTTGAAAGATGGACGTCGTAATTTGGTATGGCCTAATAAGGGGGGTATCGAGTTGCTTTGGTGCTCTTATTTTCCAAAGGGAGGTCACTCTGTTACAATAACATGATAACTTGAGCCTCCATATTAGGCTGATACTTCGTCATATGAGGGAAATAAATTCAAGTGCGGCGTTAAACCACAATCAATCAAGCAAACAAATGGAGACATAGGCAGTTAGATATTAAGCTGTTAAAAAAGTTGAGTGTTTATATTTCGGTTTCCCTCCAGAGGGTTAGAAAGGGATATTTTAAGAACCTATTCATTGTCAAATATTTCTGGTGGTTTCACATAAGTGGTTTACGAAATTTCTGAATAGTTGAACCTTGTCATAATCGTACCAACGAGTTACATGTTTCTGTTGTAGGTGGTGTGTATGGAAGATTATGACGTCATAGATCTAGAACACGAAGGGTTGGTCCTTGTTGTAACAAGTACCTTTGGTAATGGAGACCCACCAGAAAACGGAGAGGTATTATCCCATATCCTTATTATGTTAACATTTTCTAGATTCTATTCTCATGGCTTAAGGATATATTCACCTTGTCTTTATTATCAGAAGTATGTAACTGCCTTATAGTAATGTTCACCGCATTGTAGACCAGCAAGAAAAGGTGACCTCACATTTTATTCATGTGTCTTTACTTATGAGGAACTCTCGGTAATTTCATCCCTGATCAGCCACTTTGGACGACTGGCTTAATATTTGTCAAGTTAGTTGCCGTTTATATCCTATTTACAAGGCGCATATTGCTCTAGGTCAATGCGATTCGATTCGTTTAGTAAGAAACATTATGATCGAGGAATGCCAGAAGTTTCCCATAATGCATCACTTCTAAAGTCGCGTTCTTCTGAATTGTCTGTGTACTACATCACATGATACGTTATAACAGGGGACTCGGTCCCAAATGCCGGTTAGCTTATCTATATGGCAGTTGCATACTTATAGTTAATAGACTTCTGTTATTATAAAAAGCTTTTCAAACAGATACAGTTATATTGTAGAGAAAGACAATATGCCTGCCTCCTCTCACAGAAAAAAAATCTTACAGGATAATTATCAAATCCCATAGGATTCCGTAGATAATCCTATAGGATCTTGTCCAAAATTATTTTTTAAGTGTTCACCGGGACTCAAACTCGGGTCTCTGGTTAGTGGAGACTTTATCAAATTTTGTCAAATTATTTCATATTTGTTTTCAGAGGTTTGCTAAGTCGCTGTACGCTATGAAGCACCCAGGTGGATCGGCTGAGTAAGTAACAAAGCAGTTTGGTTTTCATGAAACACGGCTTTAAGAGGAAGTGGCTGAGTAAAGTGCAAGATACATAAGTTTGATTTACGTGTAAGCTGTAGGACACTCTTGGGAGAAATGGTGCAGAAATTGTAACAGTTTGTTGCTCATTGAGCCTGGGCAGTAAAACAGCCAGCTGAGTAAACCATATTGTACTTCATTATTGTGTACGCTATAAAATAGCAGGGGTGGGGGGGACTGTACTAGTAACTTGTTTCATGTTAATCATGTAAAAGCCCACGGAGGGGCACAATTTTAATAGTAATTTGTTTTTCGTTTATTCTGTGAAACAGCAGAGGTATATGATGTGCATACAGTGTTACAGAGTAGTGGCCTTTTTATACGCCCGCTTTCGAAGAAAGTGGACGTATTCTGTTATAGTGCTGTCTGTCCGTCTGCCCGTCTGTCCGTCCGTCCGTCCGCCTGTCCATCTGTCCGCACCACCTTGTCCGGGCCATAACTTTTAAACAAAAACTTTGAAGAAGCTTATACTTTGCGCAAATGTTCCTCATAGCTAGGGGGTGTGTCATGACCTATATCCAAGGTCATTGAGTCAAGGTAAAGGTCACCATCTCCATTTTACTAAAAACCTTGTCCAGCCCATAACTTTTAAGCAAAAACTTTGAAGAAGCTTATACTTTGAACAAATATTTTTATGGCTAGGGGGTGTGTCATGACCTACATCCAAGGTCATTGAGTCTAGGTCAAGTTCACTATTTCCATTTTACTAAAAACCTTGTCCGGCCCATAACTTTTAAACGAAAACTTTGAAGAAGTTCATATTTTGCACAAATGTTCCTCATGGCTAGGCGGTGTGTCATGACCTATATCCATAGTCATTGAGTCAAGGTCGAGGTCACCATCTCCATTTTACTAAAAACCTTGTCCGGCCCATAACTTTTAAACAGTCACTTTGAAGAAGCTTATACTTTGCACAAATGTTTCTTATGGCTAGGGGGTGTGTCATGACCTATATCCAAGGTTGTTGAGTCAAGGTCACCATTTCCATTGTACTAAAACCTTGTCCGGCTCATAACTTTTAAACAAAACCTTTGAAGAAGCTTCTACTTTGCACAAATGTTCCTCATAGCTAGGGGTGTGTCATGACCTATTTCCAAGGTCATTGAGTAAAAGATCAAGGTCACCATCTCCATTATACTAAAAACCTTGTCCGGCCCATTACTTTTAAACAAAGACTTTGAAGAAGCTTCTACTTTACACAAATTTTCCTCATAGCTAAGGGGTGTGTCATGACCTATGTCCAAGGTCATTGAGTCAAGGTCAAGGTCACCTTCTCCATTAAACTAAAAACCTTGACCTGACCAAAACCAACAACTTGCAGTGGGTGCATCCTGCGCCCTTTGAGTTGTGCCCTATTTTTTTATGTACGGTTTGAAACAAATGGAGAGGGGTTGCCACCGCACAAGTTCTATAGTAGATTTACGCGTTCGTTGTTACATATCATCCATTCTTTTAATGGAATCAAACAATCCTCTCCATTACTTCATTATTATCTGAACTGAATGATAATGATGATATTATATGTCAACAAGGAAAACCATGTACCTGGGCAAACATTTTGATAAGAAAGTTTAACTACTGTAATAATGACATCAAAAAGTTATTGTTTAAAACATATCTGTGTAATATGTACTGTTGTCACTTGTGGGTAATTTTTTTTAAAGAAAAATATTGACAGTATGTGTCTGAAGTATAACAAATCTTTTAGATGGCTCCTCAATTATAGGGCAAGCTGTAGCGCTAGTTGGATGTTCACCAAAAACAATGTGCCATCATTTTGGAACGTTATTCCTACATCTGTCTATTCTTTCAGAACCAGACTCGAACTGTGTGATAACATCCTTGTGGAAAACATATGTGTATAGTTGTAGACTACTATGAAATCGCTGTATTCTTGCTAATCATAGATGTGCAATTATTATGCTATATGGACAAAAGTCTGAAATAAAAGTTTATTATAATATTATCATATAAATAATTACAAAATGTTGATTGCAGCGGAGAGTTCCGGTCCACATCCTACATCCGGATGAGTGCCTCATCTGAACCTGAGAGATCAGGGACTAAGGTCTCTTCATCAGAGGACAATCTGACCTTTGAGACGGGACCCCTTGGCAACGTCAGGTGAGATGTCTCTAATAAAAACTAACACTCATATACATAAGTATACTTTGAATAAATGAAGGGAGGAAAATGCCTTTGCATCCACCGGGATTCGAAGCCCGGACCTTTGGGTTATAGGCCCAATACTCTAGCGATTGAGCCACATAGGCTCACGGGGGAATGACTCCTGAATTCTAACCCATTGAAAACGGCTAAGTTTTTTATTGTATAAAGACAAATTGCTTGCCTCCATTAGAATAGATGAGATAAAATCAAGTAGGCCAAATATAAACATACAATATTGTTTAATAATATAATGACAGAAGACCAGGGTCCGGTTGCTCGAAGCGCTAGTAAATTTAATCCACTATTAGATGACGTCACATCATTTGTTGGTCTATCTCTAACTCAAATGTTAGCCATTTAATCTGGTGTTAGAGGCTAATCGTCTTTCGAGTAACTGATCACAGGGCCAGTTGCAGTAGTGACGAATCTCTGACAGGACAACTTGGTTGAAGACGAAGGAAGCAACATAAAGATAAACAGAGACGAAGCATGAAGAAATATTATATTTTACAGATGCCATAAATGATATGCCTCAGTAAAGACCTTTTAAATAGACAAACCGCAACGTATGCAACCTTTTGTTTTGAACAGAAACTGAAACAAACAAAAGGAAAGTGTGAGGTAATTTAACTTTTGGAATTCGAAAGAAAAACCCGAAATGATGTTATATTACTTTAGAATGAGACAAAAATATTAAGTAAGATAACGTTTGGAGAGAGACAAAACACAGGTATGATAACATATAGCGCATTAAATGAGACAAAACATAAGTATGAGATTATATAACTTTATATTGATACAACTGAAAAACGTATAAGATTATGTAAGTAATGAAATGATTAAAACAAAAGTATGGTTGAATGATTGATTGATTGGTGTCCTACACGGTGCTTAAGGTTATTTCACTTATATCACCATGGTACATGTATTCCAACAATAATTTACACTGGCACAACCAAGATGTGAAGTGTTTTCGTAATGTTAGAAAGATAATTTTCCTCCATTGCTAAGTAAAGACAGCATTGCTACTCTCCAAACAAACTGTCCTTAGACAGAGGGCCTAAAAGTATCAGGATATATATTTCATGAAATGGGTAAAACCAAAGTAAGAGATTATATACCTCATGAGATGAGAAAAACATAAATATGAAATTAAACAACTTACGAAATGAAACTAAACAAAACGATGAGGTTATATAACTTTAAAATGACACAAAACGAAAGAATGAGATAATATAACCCATGGAATGATAACAAACAAAATTATATAACTGAAATATGTATACAAACGAAACAAAATAGCCGTAATATGTAGTGTTATATACAAAGGCTATATGTTATGAAATTAATGTTCCTCCATGACTGATAGCAAAAATATATACTTCAATGTCACTGTCCTTTAGCCATGTGGCATTTTGTTTGGTAACGTAAGTGTAATTTTGATGAGTTGTATAACATTACGTAAAATATTCCCTCCAAAATTTAACAGCCCATGGAAAATGCCAATACTTTCGGCTTAACTCATGTTCCACAACAACACAAATTGTGGTCAACTGTTATTAAATTAAGAACATACTTTCTGACTTCATTGATTTTCTGTTTTAAATGCATTACGAGATAAGTCTCCTTTGTTTATTTCTATTTTGTCAATAGTGTACTGGTGTCTCGTTGTTCAATATCGTTATTTCCTTTGTCAGTGTTGGAATCTGGCGTTATGGTTTGATATTGTACACTATTTCCAGTTATGTATCTTCACAATTTCAATGATTTCAAGAGAACGTATTGTTATAAGCCCACTATCTGTGTTTCTGATACAGTATTGTTTATGACACCCCGGATGGGTATTGTTGTTGGTTGTATACTAAAGTTCCCCACTGCATATACATATTTCAAACCGAATATTCACACCTCCTCCACATCAATCAGCCTCGGCATGTACGCCTCAAGGCCACTGAGTTAAAATGCACATATTGCTCTTTCAAATTCATCTGTTCCTTACAGTCAATTGGGTTGCACCAAACTTTTAAAAGTACATATAACTGAACATCAGTACTTGTCTAGCGAATTTCGATAACTGGTGAATAAACATTGATAGCAGATTATAACATTTTAAACAGTGGCTTGTTTTTAAATCAGTGTCCGTATTGCCTACCACCATTGACACCCTGTGCCTGTCTCCCGCCTTTATCATCCCGATTCCCCTCACTGGTCGGTTTGTTGTTCCCCTAAAGTTGACGCCTTTCAGTTGGTGCTGTTGAAGCATGGATGGCACCCATTGCTAATTCCATCGATGTCTTTCTTTTGCCAAACTGATCAGTCTTAGACGCTCTGTATTCGCACGTTCCAAATCCGCCCCTCCAACTTACGCCGAGAGCAGCCTTCAAGAATGTGTGGGACCTCTGGTGAACGTAAGGTATTAGTGCTCATTCATAACACTGGAAATAGAAAGTTTCATGGGGGTTTCATCTTGGTGTATTGTTGAATCACTCAATTAGAAGATGTTTCCGATTATTCTCAGTAGTTACTCATGTCCACCGTTAAAGTTTCATGGGGGTTTCCTCTTGGTGTATTGTTGAATCACTCAGTTAAAATCTGTTTTAGACTACCCTCAGTAATCTCACATAGACCTATCCGCTCAATGTCATCCCAAAAGTGTTTGTCCCTTATGCTGTTTAATTCGCACCCATTTATGATTACCAAAGAGAATCCTTAGTTTAAGAAGATACCTTTTGTCTAATACAATCTCTGAACGTTCATGAATAAACAGTTTCCCACACGTCGTTTGGTCCCTAGAAAATGCATTCTTTCTACTGGTAAATCGTTTTTTTTTTATAGAACCCTGTGAAAAGTCGAATAGAACATATGCAGTAATTTAAACAAATTCGAGAACAAGCTCACTCAAAACTATTTATATTATTCAACTGTAGTACTGAAATAATTCTGAGAGATTACAGAATTCATGCCACCACAAAAATGTTACGTGGTAAAATTAAAGATTGAACTTCAACCCAGATTTATTATATAAAGTAGAGCGATCAATTCATCTGACCCCAAACGTCACATAAGCTCATTCTGCATCTACATAAGAAAGGGTAAATACTTACTAAAGAAACGTTTAAGTTTTTTGGTGTTTAGAAGTTTTTATTTCATTAGATTAATTTCCAATTGTTTTGTCTTTTCGTGCCATTTGAACCTGTGACAAATAGCGATACATTCAATGACAATTCACTCAATTGTTAAATTAGATCATTTTGGATCTACATAAGGGACATGAATATGCTTGAAAAAAGCGTTTCAGTATTTTTTTGTTTTTGTTTTTACATACTTTTATTTCATTAAATTTTTTTTTTTTTTTTGCAATTGCTTTTCTGTCTGGCTTAGTTTAAATATCACTTCAGACACCAAAAATTGCGAAGACAAAGAGCTAAAATTGTTACATTATTGAGACAGACAAACTGAAATGATATCCCCATCTCTCCCAGGTATTCTGTATTTGGCCTTGGGTCTGGTGCTTACCCCAACTTCTGCGCATTCGCTCATTACATGGACAATATCATGGCCCGGCTGGGAGGGGAGAGAATCCATGTTATGATGGAAGGTGATGAATTGTGTGGCCAGGAACAATCCTTCAAGGTGTGGGCTCAGGAGGCCTTCAGAGTAAGTATGAATTTAAGACTTTGGCATGTTTTTGGCATTATATAATTCATTTTTTGAATATGGTTTACGAATTTAATACTTTCATTTTCGTTTTATGTCATTTCACGTAGATTAATCATCAATGCAAGCCTGTCACTTTTTGATTGGACGATAAAGAAGTTTGAAACGGTCAACCAATCAAAACACCACAAATAACGGAAATCCCCTGAAGTCGTTACTAAAGATCGCACCGTGAGAATGCGTCTTTACGTAACTATGGTTGATTGAAACTTGGTACACAGGATCACTGCTATGTACCGAACAGCTGTGGATATTATTGTCGATACTTTAAGAAGAAAACATGATCATCTGTGTCGTAATATGTGGTAGGAAGTCCGCAATCGGTTAAAAGTAACCAGGTGCTATAAACCTTGGATATGAGTCACCCGCCACCCAGCAAACCAAACAACTTTGCGACAACGTTTTAATTTGGTCGTGTTACGTTGTTGCAACCGAATTTTGTGAACTCCAGTTATGTTGCCACAAACTTAGAATACAATCACTCGGCAACGAAATCGAAATGTAATAGCTACGTTGTAATACTGTTGTTGTGTCATGCAACGCTTTCACAAAAAAATAAGTTGAAGCAACTGTGGGAAGTTTGCTATGGACTTTGACATGGATTTCTCAAAAAGTGTATCTGGTAGAAGACCTTTTGCGTATTTAAATAGATCTAACTTGGTTAGAAATAGAGATATACTTACATATTATATATCTATTAAAAGGTATGTGCGCCTTTGTACGTATTTTCCTCGAGCTAATCCCAGTTGTCCTCTATACCCGTTTCCTGTATGCAGTATTACATAGAAAAAATATATATATTATGTTTATTTTGAGTTAAAAAAGGGAGTTGCAACTTGCAATCAAATTGTTGCAACTTATTTGAAATTGTGCAGGCTGCTTGTGAGACATTTTGTGTGGGAGATGATATCAATATGAAGGAGGTGACGGGAGCACTGTCCAAGTCTGACTTCAGTTGGTCACCCGGTAAATTCCGATTGACTCCGATGGATAACGAAAAGGAACTTTCGCTATGTGCAGGTAACTTATGTTATTGCTGACACTTCAGGGAATTTTAGTGGTTGCGATATCTTAGTTAAACAAAATAGCATTTAATAAATTCTAAATTCTAAAGAAATATGCTATGCTGTGAATCTGTCACAAGGGGAAGTGGAACACATCATAAATTTAAGAAAATTGATTCATTGATTGATTGATTGATTGATTGAATGATTGGTTGGTTTAACATATTTAAGACTAGCACAACCAAGATGTGAAGCGTTTCCATACTGCTTGAAAGTAAATTTTTCTCCAGTGCTAAATAAAGACAACATTACTACACTACAAACAAACTGCCGTCAGCTAGGGGTCCCGTAAGAAGAAGGCGGGGATTGTTCCCTATTTAAAGTGGTATGATATTTATATAAGATTTATTATAAATCCTTTACCTCGATTGTTTCTTGCAGTAGATTGATACTATAGTAACGATGCAACGTCAATGTAAACTTAATTCCAAAGACAATGCCGGTGGAACTCCATTCTGATTTCCTTCGGAATGATGAACACCATTCTAAATATATACAAGACATTATAACTTGGAAAGCAATTCGGGTTAAGGATTCGTTTCGTTGATCAGGGTTTAATGCCCTACTTAAAGTTATTTCACTCGCATGGCGGTGTGTAAGTGCAATAGGCGAAGGAAATCTTCCTTGACGCCGCTTCCAACAAGCAAGGGTAAGACACTACAGCAAGGGCATGACAAATACAGTAGGCCTACAATCACAAAACAAAAAATAAAGACATAACAACAAGTTATTGTTGCCCCTTTAGCTCTGTGGGCACCAGGGCAACAGGAAGCTCAATCCCAATCCTCCGCGCCGGGCGAGGGAGTGTGACTTATACGTCCGTTTCACTTTATTATTTTCAGGTTTATCCAAATTACACAACAAGACAGTGATGCCGAGTAGATTAACCAGTCGACACGATCTCCAAGCGAAGGAATCCAGGTAAAAGGGCTGTGTTATTCTTTCCAAGAGAATCTGTTTTTGGTCTCCTTTGTGTATTGAATAAAGCTAATTGTGCGCAATTAAACAAACAATTGTTTTTCGATTGATAGATACCAGTCTAACGAAAATCTTACCCATAGGGGCGCTAGTGTCTAAAATGGAGGATGTGACGTAGCCGCATGTGTATTGCAGAGTGACATATTCCCCGTTTGCCTATGCCATCCATTTTCTGACCAATCAGTTGCATTATACTATTGGTTTTTGGAACTGTTTTAATCGATTTAATAAACATCAAGAGCTAAACCAACATATTAACTTTTCTAAAACATACTTTGTCAGATAACATTATGATTTTACTAATACTTGCAGACATTCAAAGTCTAATACTACTATTAATGTTATTGAAATGTTGTTGTTGTTGTTGTTGTTGGTGATGTTAATTCCGATTCCTGTTTCAGTGGTTTTCTCTGGTGTAATATATTGATTTATTATGACTTTGATAACTTATTTAATAAATTGAGGTTAGTAGACTTCATTTATTAAAGGCTATAGGTAACATCCATTGCCTTTAACAAATAGAGTCTGCTAATCACAAGTTATGAACATATATCACATAAACTCATTTTTGTACATTTTTTTTTACCTCACGTTCAATCCATTTAACCGCTCCACAAACATTTGTCTTCTATTTGCTCTGTATAAGTTGCGAATAATTCTATTTTCTGCATTTTACTTTGTACATCAGTCGCAAACATTTTATATTTAACAGTCGTCAAACCATCTTCGTGAAACTGGATACGATGGGATCGTCTGAACTTGTCTACCTCCCCGGAGATCACCTGGGTATTTTTCCCGCTAACGAAAAAGAATTTGTGGACGCCATATTGGTCCGCCTTTCGAATGCACCTTCTAGCGACGAACTGGTAAAAATTGAAGTCCTTCAGGAGCGATCTACGCCTCTCGGTATGCATACATGTAACCTTCCTCCATTCACCATGAACAGATTTTTATAAATATTTTTTTAACACTTTATTGACACTTACATTGTTTTGAATATGTATGATCAGCTAAAGTTTAGTGACTCCTTTCTTTATATTTTTTATTAATTAAAATTGGTTGAAGGGACCGAAGGAATCCGATATTGTCCATCTTGCTTCGAATGATAATAGATTTTATTTGTGTGTTGCGTATCAACCACAGATATTGGCATGTCGGTCATGTGCACTCTAAGAATGGGAGTCTCGTAATGTTCCATTGAATGCGGTCCGATGAAGTCAAAATGGTCGAGATCCATGGACTTTTACTAGCGTCACAATGCAAAAATGTGTGTGACATCATGTAAAAGCTCCACCTTATGAATGTTCTGACGTCAGAGGACCGCTTTGCAAAGATAAAATTACCTCCCTTGCCAACTTCCCTAGATTTCAATTAAATGATTCTTTAAGGGTTTTTAGAAAAAAATGAAACCATCTGTATGGAACCCTTACGGCAAAAACGGTTGTTTGGAAAAGATGGAACGGCATATATGAAACCATTACGACAAAAATCGTTCCTTGATAAAATGAGAAATGGAGAAAATCTTGGAACAAGTTTCTTAGAGGGTTCCAACCAAAGTTTATGACTGAAGAATCTTAAAGGGTTCCACAAGAGCCTTATTTTGTTTAAGGAGAAACCACGAATGGATACGAGATTTGCAAGATAAAATCTCCAAACCTAGTGACATTCAGTCAACTCCATACATGGAAGTTCGCGAAATGTATGAGATTTATGTTAACCTAAATAGATATGCCTCTAGTTGTAATCGCTAACCTTGGAGATCTCTAACGTTTTACAGGCACCACAAAACAATGGAACCCAATCGAGAAGTTCCCGTCATGTACCCTGCGTACAGCCTTCACATACTACCTAGACATTACCACACCACCTACCCCTATGATGCTGAAAATGTTGGCTACCCAGGCTTCCAACGAAAAGGAAATTGAACAACTTGAGCATCTCGCTACAGTAAGACAAACTTGTTATTTACCTACAGCAACAAGTATTTTCCTTCTGGGACAGCGTTTATACATAGGCCATGCGTCATCTCCAATCCAATTTCCGTTCCTCACGCAAATTCTGTTTAAACCATCATTCCTTCTTAATTAATTTCCACCAATTGACTTTTTCAAGTTCATATAAAGCGTGTGGTTGCATGGCGCTTTCTGTTGTCCTGGTGGTCTCCTAGCTAAAGGGGGACAACAAGGCAGCTGATCTGTTTGCGATGTATTTGTATTGTCCTGTGATTGTCCTGTATTAATCCCGTGTTGTCTTTGTTTCCAGTGGTGTTAAGTGGTGTTTTTCACGGCTGGTACGCGATCGAGTGAAAAGGCTTCAGAATGGTGTTAAATCCCAATTAACGCGTCAATCACTCAACGCATTTCATTGATTTTGTCCAATCTTTTTAGGATTCACAGGCGTATGAGGACTGGAAACATGACGTATGTCCGAACCTTGCTGAGGTGTTGGAGTTGTTCCCGTCCCTAAAGGTATCCCCGACCCTCCTCATAACGCAACTACCCCTTCTTCAGCAGAGGTTTTACAGCATCAGCTCGTCTCCCCAGGCCTTCCCGGGAGAGATACACGCTACAGTGGCTGTAGTCACCTGGAAAACTAGAGGTAAAAACTAATTTTATAAGTCTCTGTTTTCAGTAAACACATTTATTATTTGCTAATATCATCATCGCTGCAGATACATATTCTCCATGGTCAAGTACGAACGGACCAATTGCGAGGAAAGAGTGAGGTTTAATTTATACAAAGCACTACTGATGTATAGAGAGAAATGAATAGGAACAATCGATATCTATAGTAAATCTAACATGTTCGCTGTGTGAGAGAAACAAAGTTTACGGTAATATGTTAGTCCCCTTCTTTTCCTCACTAGGTGGCGATGGTTCACTCCATAGAGGAGTCTGTTCTAATTGGTTGAACTCCGCAGACCTGGGTACAACTGTACCTTGTATTGTGAGAGCGTAAGTTAACTTTGTATTCAATAAGTTTGGCCTGTTTATGTTTTGTTATGGTTAGTATTTGTCAGTCGGTTTTTGCACACTTCACTACCCCCTATATTAACAAAATGGAGTCGAGATCCCTTCTGGATAATAGATACCAAGATGCATTTTTTTCTCACTAATTGGGTCGTATAATGTGGACAATGGCTTCATACAGCTTACATCTAATGGTTGCAGCTTGTGTGAACAATGGAGAGGTAGGCATAGCAATTCAACTCCATTCTCCCTAGCTAAGTCGATGTTCATAGTGAGAGTTGAGTGACTGGCCAACAATAATTATATCCTTATGGGGGACTTGCATGTTATAGATTTATATTTAATGAAACCTTTTTTTAGATACAGAGTAGGAGTGCACATAACTGTGTAGTTTCCTATTTTTATAACTTACCGTTTACTATGGTTTAAATACTCAAATCATATTCGTTTTAATGAACTTTCTATGTCAAACGAGACTTGAGTTGGTCAATTCGCCTGGTTAAAACACGTAATGTTGGTGAAATATTTAATGTTAATCCGCAACTTGTCTCTCTTCCGCCCTGTTTGTAGACATGAAGTCTTAGTAAAAGGTCTTGTAACTTCCACTTTTTAGACATCTTTAGCTCATAAAACGATTCAGAATTTATTTGTTTCGGATATTAAACCTGTTTTAAGCCGATAACAATCATCTCAATATATTTTAAATACAAGGGGCAAAATAAAACAAAGGGTTAGTCAGAACGTGCCCATTCTGCCTCATGATGAGGTGATCCGTTTCGCCCCAACAGATATGTTCCATAGGCGGGCTTTTTAAATCTTTCCTTTTTGAAGTAGAGCATGAGCCTTGGGACTATGTTAAAAGGATGGCACGGACTTTGTTTAAGATCAATTGTTGAATTCCTAACTCATGCTAAACACCATTTCCTAAAGACGGTGAGTACCTTAGATCACACGTGACCGGATTTTTAAAACTCGTCTTGCGTCTATTTGGCTGTGGTCCACACACATCTAGTGATCTCTATTTATGTTTAGAAACTCGGACAACCACACATCGCTAATGATCCCTTTTTTACGCCCAATAAAACTCGGTCGTATTATGGTATGACCACGGTTCGTATGTCCGTCCGTCTGTTCGTCCGGAACTAAAAAAAATAAGGCCAGTTGGATGGGTCTAATCCATCAGAACTCGCAAAATAGAAGGCCTATGTTTGCGAAACGTGGTAGACACATTAACAGTATAGTGTAGTTGTGCATATTCCCGGCCTATAACGGATTCTACATTATTTTGTTTTTCTTATTCCTATGGATACAAGATGAACTTAGATATAATCAGAAGTTAATTTTGTTTCCGAAAAAAAAATAAAATAAAAAAAATAAAACTGCTATAAGGCCTATCTTTATTAAAGTTGGTTTGCACATTAGCCACTTATTTAAGTTGTGCATTTTACTATTACGGATTCTTCATTTTTAAAATCTGTCTGTCCGCCGTCCAGCTGGCCGTATGGCCCTTATCCGTTTCCTGAGCAGAACTAAAATACTATAAGGCTTATGTTTATGAAACTTAGTGGGCACATTAACCATTACCTGCAGTTGTGTCTTACTAATAAGGATTCCTCTTTTTCAACGCCCGTCCCTCCGTCTGGATTGTAGATTTTGCTAGTGTGGATTCACCATTTGTTTTTTAATCTTCTTATTTTTATGGATACAAGATTGAACATGGTGAATTGTGCTATTATTGACTCAACCATAGAACGTGGCAAGTTGGGTACCATTGTTTGAAATGTCATGGGTTAGTACGGTTAGCTCACGAGCTCCCCAAGAGGGTGTATGCTGGGCTAACTAAAACTCTTGTTATCTTCAAAGTTCCCATGTAGCCATATGGCTAATGTTTATTTTATATAACAAACCGACATAAAATAAAGATCTTTGAACTTTTGAACTTTGAACCATATATTTGCATGACGACCACACACTGCTAGGGATCTCTATTAATTGTCAAAGCTCCCAGTTCCTATCTGTCCTGACGACCACATATTGCTAGAGATCTCTATTGTATTTTCAGAGCACCCAGTTTCTATTTGCCTGACGACCACACATTACCCATCATCATGGTAGGCCCTGGAACAGGTATAGCACCCTTCAGGAGTTTCTGGCAACAGAGGAAGATCGATATGGACATGTTGTCTGTACCCAAAGGTAAGTTACCAGTACAATTATCTCACTGCTTTGCTTTCAGTGCTACCAGGGACCCATATACCAAAGCACAGCTGCCCTATAATAATGCGCTTGTCCGTCCGTCGGTTTGTACGTCTGTGATGGATTCTGTAATGTTCCGTCCTCAAACATTTGAAAAGAGTGGAAACATTTCAGATTGTTAGCATATAGCATTTTTAATGTTTTGTTTTCATTTTTCCGTAAATGTTTGGTAATCATGAGGAAAAGTAATGCTAAAATTGTCAAGTCTTTCCAGAATACAATGTATATGGCTTAGTTTTGACATTGACGTGACTTGATTTTTTTACTTTAGTACGTACTAAAATGAGCTCAGTGGCATTCAGATGCATTATCGTATGTATTACGTATCAGAAATCTTCTTATTAGGGGTTGTTATGAATGAAGAGTATTTTTTGATAAAACAATTTGTTTGTATGTTAGCTTGATTGCTATTTAACAACGTACTCGTTTGTGGTTAGTTCACTTATATTACGACAGATTATCCAGTTACCGTTCCTTGTTTAATTAAAAAGCGGCAAGGGACCTCGTAAACACATCCCCCGCAATTGCTGGAGCCACATGTGTGACTTACCTGACCGGAAAGCGTGAACGTAGCATCGAAAGCAGACACTGTTGCCATGGCCCTTAGATAAAAGGGGCAGATGAAATGGAGATATTCGGTAGTTTGCAGACTAGGCCTAGTGGTAATGTTGTGTCCCATCTGATTAGAATCACATTTTGATATATCGGATGTATTGCGACTGCGCATATGATGAAATCGTATTCAAAAAGGTTCCTATTGAAACTTGAAGACGGTAGCTGGTTCATCGAGACGCGAAATGGGCCTAATGTTTCACAATGGAGACGATTCGTCATTACTTGTTTGTCTGTTTGTTTGATTGGTGTTTAACGTCGTGCTCAAGGGTATTTCACTGATATGATGACGGACAAAATCCAGAACATCACAAACAAATCCGCTTCCCATTACCGATTAGCTCTGTGAACACCAGGGCAACAGAAAGCAACCTCTTTTCTCGC
>JARFOD010083058.1:0-19207 GCA_031763545.1 Mopalia muscosa | reverse complement strand
AAGAAAACTAAGGCAAATAGAAAAAACCGAATGACACCGTTTTTGGGTTCACAAAAAGTATTATACGTTGATGTAAGATTGAACAGTTGACGTAAATAGTGTAAAAGAAGTAGCAATTTGAAAAAGAGGTAGAAAAAATGTACTTTTTATGCAAAATATTTTTTGTGGTTAGTTTTAGAAAAAAATAATTTACTTATTATTGTTCTGCAGAAAATGACGATTGAGAATATTGTACATGTGTTGCAAAATTCACAGTAGTTTAGAAGTAAAACGGCGAAACGTAAAAACTCTCTGTAGGGGGGTAGAGTATCCTTAACAGAGAGTTTTTAAGCACCTTAAACATACGTCCAGCCTGGACGCCACTGTCAAGTTTTGATGCCGGATATATAAATTCATTACTCCACTTTGGAAGGCACTGTTATAAAGTTATGGTGGCGGAAATCTTAATTCATTACTCCGGTTTGGACGACACTGTTAGGTTATGGTGGCGGAAATCTTAATTCATTACTCCGGTTTGGACGACACTGTTAGGTTATGGTGCCGGAAATATTAATTCATTACTCCGGTTTGGACGACACTGTTACGCTATGATGTTGGACATTTTAATTCATTGCTCCGGTTTGGACGACACTGTTAGGTTATGGTGCCGGAAATCTTAATTCATTACTCCGGTTTCGGACGACACTGTTAGGCTATGATGCTGGACATCTTAATTCATTACTCCGGTTTGGACGACACTGTTAAGTTATGGTGGCGGAAATCTTAATTCATAACTGCGCTTTGGACGCCACTGTTAAGTTTAATCTAGGCGTCTTAAACTATTCATTGTTTAATTCTTTGAACTTACTCATGATAAATTAAACTTGAAATGTTTACCCGATGTGATTAAGTAGGTTACTGTTTGGAATGATATGTATTTTTCAGTGTAGATGCATCGAATTCATTTAATACTCTAACGTGAATTGATTTTTATAGTATATAAAAGGTGAATATCACAACTGTCTCACTAATCATGTTACAAAAAATCTTTATCGCCATTAAGATGTTAATATATTAAAATGTAGTTTTGTTTCTGTTTCAAGTCCAGCATGGCTAAACTAAAGATTGCCACTGTAACTGTGATAGTGATTCTGGTTTCGGTATGTTATTTAATGAGCGACACGCTGATTGGACCAAAGGTGAGATATCCATTCTACACTTAGATCTGTTTATCGAGGCGCAGCAATGAGTTCACCATAAGCCGCCCTCCCCCTGCCCCATTGTTGTAAGTTCTAAGCAAACTTGTGTTGGTGGCCCACAATTGCCACGTGTATGGGATACTGATCTATGATGTACCTTTCATCAGTTTTTATATTAAAGTGGCGATACAACTTTTCTTAATAATAATTGAAAAATACAGCAGAACTGTGCGAACTCAACCTTATTATCTTAGTTGCCATGCAAAAGTTGTTAACACACTTTAAGTTCATTCCCCTTAAGAGACGCAAACCCAAAAGCCAAAATTTAGGAAAATTTAAGAGTTTAATAAATTTGTCATAACTATGCAAACAATCAACAAACTTTTCCATGATCCGTAATTCATGATAAAGTTTAGATACAACTTAGAGTTCAGTCCTGTGAAGTCTGGGGATAACAAAAAAAAGGGTGGAAACTACAGGTTTTTATAAAATTGTCAAAATTTACCAAATAATAACATAACTTCGTGAAACACTCGATCGATTACTTGTCACAATGCATCTGTATACAAACTTTGAGCGCCATACCCGGCAAAATGGCGTGAACAAAAATGTGGAAACAATTGTGTTACAAACGGACGAGCGGACATATGAGGTGTAATCATATGTCCCCTCAAGTTATGCCCATACTGATATTCTTTGTCGTCTTGTTCATTTGTATCAAAGACTAGCATGCTAACATGTAACTATATTTTAAGTATTATATTTATTTCTTAATGTGGTTTACTTCCGTTATTTTTGTCATTCAGAAGACCGAATGTCAGGAGGATGGAAGTGAAGACGAATTCAGGTACGCATGCGCTGACAGAACCCCTCTTTGTATAATACAGGCGGATCAGTTAACAAAATGGCCGACAATGACTTTTTGTTTTTTGGGGATAATATACTATCAAAAACATCAACAATATACCGTGAATAAAATATATACGTTTCTTATTTTATGCGATCTGTTAAAAAAGTATATATCTGTAATGTACTCCGGAGTTAACCATGAGAGGGTATAACAAATTGAAATTGAAAAAAAAAAAATGCTTAATTCTTTGACCAAAATATTTAGTCTATTAATGTAAAGTTTAGACTATAATAGCTTTAAGTACAACACTAGCATATTCCCCATCTAGACAGGTGGAATTATAAGGCAATAAGTTTGACTGGACAATTGATCAGAAATGATTCGTTACAGGCGTGTTTCTAATCTCTTCATTGTATCTGCCATGTTTGTTTTAAGAATTCTCAGAAAGAAGAACAGGAGGCTGAGGAATGAGTTGAACAGACTAAAAGGTAACAGTTTAATATGCGCAGATTTTTTTTCAGGACTGCTTAAGATTGTGATATTTCTATTATGCATCCCAAAGTGTTTGTAGTTGATGGTGGTATAACTAGTGATCGATACCTGAATACCTCCCGGAGGACACTTCAAAGGTAGAGTGTATCTAGTTATCCGAAATCACCGGGACAGCAGAAGGCTCACTCCCTCCCACCTATCCGCGCTATTACGGGGAATCTAATATATAAATTGTCTCAACTCAAATACAGAGTTAAATAAAACGTGTCGTCACAGCGTTGGATGAGCATTTAACCTTCATCCTTACGAAAACTCTATCACTACTGGCTTGCTGTTACAACCTACCGCCGCGCTATCAGGGGAAATCTAACATTTAAATTGTCTCTATAATTTGTTGTCAACTATGCAGTCTAAATTACTGCATCCTGATAAAAAAGGTCCAGGCCATTTGTGCGCAACAAAAAGCTTGGTTTGGGCAAAATTGCAAAAAAATTTACTTCTGTTCCAAGCGGTTCTTGAAACATTTTGAAACAACGTATACAAATTACCAAAGAACAGTTTGGATAATTAGTGAACAAAGAATGGTGGGGTTGAAAGAATAAATCGTAATAGTTGACATGTCTTTGGACCCAGCGTTTCTATTAGACACCCCATATTGCATATTCACAAATTCTCTGTTAAGTGCTTTACTTTGAAACGTATATAGACATCAAATGAACTGGGACTAGTAAGGAATCACTACCAGATCTCTGTCCTTGTTCATTCGGATAGGATAATGATGAACAAATGTGCAAATCTCCCCTTACTTGCTTAACACCGTTGTTTCTCCTGCCTATGTGGATGAATGTATTGTTTGTTTCTGTCATTAGTCGGGAAGTGCTACTTGTTTGACAACAAGAGAAACATTGCACGAATGTTCACCTCAGCGCCTATAAACACCAACTCTCAAAGGAAATAAACAGGTTTCTTTGTAGTAAGACCCAATCCAAATATATCAAAAACAGCAGTTGAGCTGTTGTGTTTTCTCTCAACAAAGTTTAGAAGAACCTTGGTTCAAATGTATCCTGATGGGGATATGCAAGTTGTTGAAGGGGTGAACCGCTGTCAAGAACAAAACGCTCCTTTCGTTTTAATGGTGTTCGGGTATATAAGTAACTTAAGTCATACCCCAACGTGTGTGAACTTAAATGTTCCGTTTGCTTCTAGTAGACATGCAGTGAGTTGGAACAGCATGCCTGCAAATAAGCCAATTTGGTAAGCTTAAACTTTGCCGCAGCAAAATTGGAAAATGCTTTTAGAAAATACCGAACTAGGACTAACCGGGTGACTTCTTCCAATCGAACAAATACATTTGACGCAGCTCAAGCAGCTTGAAATAACATCTATCGTTGGTATGAGTGTGATGGACTTCCCAGTGTGACTTACTTGACTGACGGCTTGCATTAGACCACACAGCTCTAGGTTATCGGATAGCCATGCAACTTTACAAAAAAGTCCTGGCTTCCATGTGAGGTCCCCAGAACAGCTAGGGGGAAGTACATGATCAATCATGGATGATTGGGCTGTAGATATCCGGTCGGTCTATAACGTTTCATCCCTGGTATCAGGGCTGCGCTGATTTTCACACCATGGAATAGGCTAGACTCGATGAGTGAAAGGGAACGGGATAGTGAACCACTTAAGTATATCGCTCACCTCCGTCACCTGTTTAATTGAGGTCGCCTTTAGACCGGATGGGTAAAAGGGAAGTCTCTATAGTAAACCATCCTTACATGTATCATGCACCTCTGTCGCCTGTTTAATTGAGGTCGTCTCTAGACCCGATGGGTAAAATGGAGGGGTCTAGTAAACCTCCGTAAATGTATCATTCACCTCTGTCACATGTTTAATTGAGGTCGCCTCTAGACCGGATGGGTAAATTGGAGGTGTCTAGTAAACCTCTTAATGTATCGTTCACCTCCGCCACCTGTTTAATTGAGGTCGCCTCTAGACTGGATGGATAAAATTGAGGTGTTTAGTAAACCTCTTAAATGTATCGTTCACTTCTGTCACCTGTTTAATTGAAGTCGCCTCTAGACCGGATGAGTAAAATGGAGTGGTCTAGTAAACCTCCTTATATGTATCGTTCACCTCCGCCAACTGTTTAATTGAGGTCACCTCTAGACCCGATTGGTAAAAGGGAGTGGTCTAGTAAACCTCCTTAAATAAATCCCTCACTTCTGTCGCCTGTTTAATTGAGGTCACTTCTAGGCCCGATGGGTGAAAGGGAATGGGCTAATAGACCTCCTGAAATGTATCGCTCACCTCTGTCACATGTTTAATTTAGGTCACTTCTAGGCCCGAAAGGTGAAAGGGAATGGGCTAGTGGACCTCCTGAAATGTATCGCTCACCTATGCCACGTGCTTAATTGAGGTCACTTCTAGGCCCGATAGGTGAAAGGGAATGGGCTTTATGACCATTGATTCCGCTGTTCACCAGTTATGTATAATTCAAAATTGCAAGTAAATGACAAACCCTTGAGAACAATGTAAAACACCAGTAAAAATTAATATAACTTTTATCAAAAGGCTTGATATTACCTGCTCCATTAAAAAAAAACAAGGACTGCAGCAACTGTCTCTTTTCAACAGGTGAAAGGTTACATCCAAGTAACCAACACGAACGTCTTCGTCGTAAGATGGAGCTGGAAGTGCGAGAGTTAGGTTACCACGTCCAGTCTCGGATGAAGAGCTCAGTGGACAGATTGACCACGGTTGGTGGGAGTTTTCAGAATCTTAACCAAACAGTGATAGACAAGCTTAACAAAAGAATTGATATCGTTAGAGGATATGTAAGGTATGTCAACAAACGTACATTATTATCAGTGAAACAGAGAAGTAATAACCAATTAACGAGGTAAGCGCAGATAAAACTATGGTTGGCCAGTCACAAAGAAGGGAGATAAATCCATTACACATAACTGGTTTTGGAACATGTCATAATTCAAATGAATATTCATATCATGCTATTGTTAGCCCATGACAAAAGGGGCAAATCGGGTTTAATAACCCATATTATCCTTTGACCAACCACATTGGCCTGTATGGCCCGGAATGCTTTTTCAGGGTCTGGTTTCTCAAACCTCTGTTAAGTTTACAGTCTGTTAGATGACGTTACATTACAATGAACTTATGTTATTACGTTACGTCCATTTCTTTGTGACTCATCGCCATCTGACTTACTGTTAGGCTAATGGGGCTTTGGACAACCGTACCCAGGACGATTTATACAGTCGTGTAATGGAAATATGTCAATTTGATTGCTTGTTTACCTTCATATTTATAGGTCACAGTTGAGTCATATGCATTGTTTCGTCCAGTTACACGTAGTTTTACGTACCGTAGTGCTTAAACAGCACAGTTTGTGGAGATGGGCGTCTCGAAATGTCACAGACGCAGGTAGTCCTTTGAAGTCAAAATGATCGAGAATCATGGATCAGTAACGTCACGTTATTTAAAGTCTTGTTGGAGCCCTTGGTCGATTTTCAGATCGCCCGATGTATTTAGTACCTTATGCAGAATAATATTTATCTGTACGATGTATATGTATACTGTATCATGATACTATATATGTATCATGAATACTCAGGAGTGTGTATATGTGAAGGGGATGAAAATAACATCATTATTTCTAAAAAAATAATGCAATATGAGTAAATGTGAACAGAAAAAATAGACTGCATTCGTCATGGTTTATTTCTCAAAGTGCAATAACAAAACACTCAATAAATTAGTTCACAGACTAGAATAGTCCTTGAACTATCAAACGATGCCTCCTTTTTTTTTAAATTTTGATAAGAACGATCCCAGTCGATTTTTATGTCCATACCAACTTGGAAAGTCTTACAAAAATGTAAAATATAACTTTCAGAAAAAAACCCCCAAAAAAAACAAAAAAAACTCGGATGAACTTCTTAAAAATGAGGCACCGTTTACTAGATCACAGTGTGCTCTTTACAAGGTTCCAATAAAATGAATAGGTTTTTTTTTAGAAATACGCCTGAGAAAAATGTAGAGTCTGTTTAAAAATGAAGTGCCATAAATAGGTAATTAAAGTTTTGCTACTTGAATAAAGGATCATCGTGAAATTAAATTATAGGTTCCAATTAACTGTTTGCAGTCATAAATCGACTTATTTGTTTCACCGACACATAGTTCGAAAACCTAACTTTTAATCTAAGGGATAAACAAACATTAAATAATTGGTTCATTTTGCGCCCAAGGGGCCCAGCAAGACCTTAATGGCGCTACTATCACGAATGTTGGCACGACAGAGGACCGCCATTCTAGGACTAAATTTTCTTTTCGACAAAATTTCGAAACTCCTATTGTTATGTTTTCTTGCAAACAGAACAACTATATCTGATCTGACAAGTCTCACAGACCTCGACAGAGAATGGCGGGAGGAAAAATTGAGAAACCTGAGTAAAAGTATACAGAATAAAATCCATCAAGTTATGGTGAGTAGCCGCTGAATTCATATCGAAATGGAGCAGTTCATATTCAAAACAAACTTTAATATTTGTAACATAGAATATCCTCATCAAAACTCTCTGTGCCCTTTACCTTTCCTTTTTCTCATCAATCCCCTTAGTTACCCGGATAAGATTGGTTTCACCGTATTTATAAGAATAGAATGACTACATCAAGAACAGTTAAATAAAGCGTGTATGATTTCTAATTCCCGTTATTTAATATCATATTCACAGAATCCTAAAAACTGCCAGGAAAAAAAGAAATTCTATTGTGATTTTGCGTGGGATTGTGGCTTTGGATGCGAAATTCATCACGTGATGCATTGTTTGAACACGGCACTGTTCCACGGGAGACCACTCGTGTTAGTGACTGACCAATCGTTATATTCTCGAGACGGATGGGAAAAGACTTTCAAACCTATCAGTGATACTTGTCAGAATGTTACTTTAAATGGTAAGTCCATTTTGATATATGTAACAAAATAACATCGACGTTATTACTTTTGGTATGCTCCGACATTTTAAGTATTAACTAGAAACTGATAAAATAAATTTATTTAAGAAAAACCTCAGAAAGTGAAGTTTCATAGAACCATTCTTAACTTCTATACCATTTTTAAGAAAAGCATCACATTCCTCAATTACATTTGTTTTGTGTCTTTAGGACAATGGCTATAATTTTCTAAAAAGTTGATGGATTCGGAAAGAAGACATTGTTTTCAATATAACTTTTGGCTTTTTGTTTGTCATGTCTGGAGTTGAACGGATTAGACAGCAAATGATTTGTATTATTTCGTTTCTCAGGCAAACTCGGTACACGGATTCCAAATATTCATCAAAGTGATTCCCCAAACAGAAAGCATCTTCCTTTGGCCATTCCGGAAGAGCTTGTGCCGGAACTCATGTATCTCCATGGTAACCCAGCAGTGTGGTGGCTAGGTCAACTGATGACTTATGCCTGGAGATTTCAACCCGCAGTCAGCCAATATATCAATGACGTCAAAACTAAGATAGGCTTCAAGACACCTATAGTTGGGTAAACAGAATTTAAGTGGTATAAACCTCACAAATTTGGTTGTTCGTCTGATCCAGTCCAAGATTGCATTTGAATGTATGGTTTTGGCGTAGAGCCCTTAGATGATAATACACACAAACGCTAAGATACCTTTACAGCCGCCCTTGTCGCCGTCAGTGGTTTATTAGTGCCTAGGGGCGCGAAATCCATACCAAGATGCAACCTAAAACCACAAACGCAACATCAACATAATAGATTATTTTCATATTTCCCAGGGTACATGTCAGACGGACAGAGAAGCTAATCAGATGGGCGAAATCTCACCCCATAGAGGAATATATGAGATATGCTGATGACTACTTCGATGAACTCGAACTGAAGGAGAAAGTGGACACGAGACGGGTCTTCCTGGCGACAGATGAACCCGAAGTGATTGAGAAAGCCAAGCAAAAGTATGTCAAAGTCTACTCAGGTGTCGCAAGTCTCACATCTTTAAAGCCTAATTTTGGTGATATTGTTATTTGGTCTGCACAAAATAATATACCGTAGACATTAAACTTAACGGTAGTTTTGTTATCTAGGGGATACCAATCTGTTCACAGTAAGAAAGTGTTATCCCCAATCTAACAAAAGCACTTGTTACATTCACTTTAAAAATATCTCAAATCTCTCCTCAATAAACTAAAAGCAATCACGCTGCCACATAGAATAAGTGTTACAAGCTGTCTAATACAGGGGTAGGTTTCGCCTAGGTTTCCTTTATCCAGAACTTACATGACCTGCCAGATGACTGTGTAGTCTCAAATCTACCTACAATTCGAGAACTTTTAAAGCTTTTTTAAACTCAGTTCAACTAAAAAAACACTGGAGGATTATGTAAGTTCAACTCGAGGAATATATAGGCACAACTCGAGAACTATATAGGCACAATTGGAGACATACATAGGCACAACTCGAGAACTGTATAGAGAAACATCGAGGACAGTATATAGGCACAAACTCCAGGCATGTATTATGGGTGGACGTCAAACATATTAACAGCTTCTGTTTTTCTCTGCATTTCAGATACCCTCAGTATGAGATTATATCATCTCTTCCTGGACTGGTCACAGATATCACTTTACTGGCTCAGTCCGATTTCCTTGTCTGTACATTCTCATCAAATGTAGGTGTAATAATATAATCTTGAATCATGGTAACCCGATTGGGTCTTCGGTTTGAACTCCAGAAAATCTATGTGCTGACTGGTAAATTGTGTAAGGTCTCGCTGGACCAATGGGCGATTTATAAGAAAAACATTTTCGAAGTAAATTATCATGCGGATTATAGAACCATCAAAAATATTTAAAAATATACATTTTTTTCTAAAAAAATAAAGGGCGCTCTTTAATAAAATTAGATAAGCGTTTGTAATTAGAAATTCGAATTATCTTTTTAACAATATCAGAAACTTGAAATGTTAAATTTAAAGAAAAGGGATAGAATCTGTCCATTTCGAGGCAAATTGGGCCAGCAATACCTTACCATAGCGCAATTTTCAAGATAACCTGACGATTTTATTGATATGAGGGATTAAAACCTATGTAAAAAAAAGACATTTTGAGAAAACAAGTCCAAAGGTTGGATCTTGGCTTTACAATCATTATATCAAGTCATCTATTAGATTTTCGGTACAAAACTTTGTCAAAGTTTATGCTGGGGTCTTGTGCTTATTGGACCCATGTGTGGGTAAATAAAAAGGGGAAAATCGTGCATGGGCAAGGCTGGTTTTAAATTTACCCTCGATATATACTCTGATACCGATGTTATATATGCAGACAATGTCATCTATATCATTGGAATAAATTCTTATAAAATTAGTGCTGCTGATAGGGATGCATTATGCATGCAATATTTGATATAGAATTTATTGATTTTACAAAGAACTGAATCGAAATTAAGATTATTCTTTTCTTTCTATTCCCAGTTCGACAGAGCAGCTTACGAACTGATGCAGGCGATTCATGGCGATGCTTCGCAAAAAGTCCGCTCCCTCGATGCCAGTTACCATTACTACGCACAGAACGAGCACGTTGTCAAGGCCATCGAACATCACGTGCCACGTGATCCAAAAGAAATTGCCCTATATCCAAGAGATAAAATATCGCTTGATTTCCATTCAGGCTTCACTGACGGTTATCCTAAAGGTCGTAACAAAGTCAGCAAAAAAACAGGACTGTTTCCTTCCTATAAAGTAGAAGACACTGTTGAAGGAATTATGTACTCTGTAAACTTTCTCTGAACTTGAATCTGAAGCAATACTTTTATAATATCAGACACCTGGCTGGCGGTCAGAAGTTGGTCAATTGGTTTGCCACATGACATATATGATTTCATGTAGATACGGAAAAGTGTTTGTTTGTTTGATTGGTGTTTAACGTCGTACGCAAAGGTATTTCACTTATATATCGACGGATTGACCACTTCACACTCCACACAGCCTTATTACGGTGGAAAACCGAGAGGAAACCTCGTAAAAACCACCCCGCAATTGCCGGAGCCACAACATGTGACTCGCTCATATACCTGATAGTCGACAGTCAGACTCGAACCCGGGAGCGGTAAATCGAGGCAGGTTCAGTTTCGAAAGCGCACTCGCTACCACTGAGCCACGGCCGCAGGCCCCCAGAAAAGTGTAGCTGGGAAATGAGCGACATAACCAAAGCTTAAACTTAACCATATTTTATTACATTTGATATATATATATTAAATACATTAAAAATTTGCTTGCCTCCACCGGGAGTCCAAACGGGGATCATGTTTTATAGACCCAACACTCTGTCTACTGATATACAGTTGATCAACATATTGCTATGTGTTTTTGTATTACTAGATACTTATATTATATTTTCACACACTGACTTAAATTCAGCCCGTGGATATACGGTTACTGTGATAATGGACTGAATGTCTCGTATACATACTTTTAATTTAGAAAATTACAATTTACCTTGCCGTCATCAGGACACGAACTTGAACCTGGCTAGCAGGACCAGCACTAATGGACTGAGCCACATAGGCTCACAGAAAAAACGACCAAGATTGTTCATAAATTCTTTAATTGGCATTTACAAGTCGGAAGTACATATACAATGAAAGACTTTGTACTTGATACTACACTTCTATTTTACTCAAAACATCATTTTCAATCGTTTGTATTAAAAACGATATCTGGAATGAGACAGAAACGTAGTTTCCAATAAATGCAAGTAAATGACAGAATAATGTAAATTTAAAATTTTAGTTTTTGTTTTTATTCTCTCTAGCTTCCGGAGTTCCTATTGAGTTTAGTTTCTCGTTTCCACATTCCATGTCAAAAACGTAACAGCTGTTGTCAGAAGTGGAATTTTCTTTGTCAAACAGCACAATCTTGCAACTGCTAGTGAGCAGCCCACGTAGTGTGACTTGCGAGGCTATGTGCCTGACACGTCGCAATACCATTATTAGGAGAAAAAAAATGATGTTTGGGGAGGGGGGATAGATAGGTTTCTCCGTAAAATCCCTCCACTTTGTCTTTTCATTCCAGTTTACGTATTTGTAAGGCTATATTATCGAGTCTGTGTTAAAGGATAAATCATTGCGGGCTGAATTTCAGCGAACAGCTTGGAAAAACACGCGTCTTCGTTTCATAGTACAGCCGAAAGATCCAATAGTTTGAGTTCATTGCTTCAATGAGTGCCTAACTCAGGGGACATAACTCTGCTAATGGTTTAGTCCGCCAAGTATTGAGACGTGCAAGTAATACTTGAAAATAAACAAATAATGGAACTAAGTCAGTAACTACATAGGTATACTTTCAAGTTTACCGCCCATCTCGTTCCGTGTAAGAAAGGTAAAAATGCACACAATTTCAAAGCGTTTTGGGCGGTGAAAATCCGGGAAAGTTATTTTCTTAAATAAAATGTTAGACCCTAGTCTCCTAGAACAGGACGGGAAAATGATAAAAATACGACACATAGAACGAACTACCCTTAGTCAGTCGTAATTTTTTCACGACTACAATGTCCTAAACGAAGTAATCGGATTAGAATAGCTGTTAACAACGTTGTTGTAACAGGCCTCGTGGACACAGGAGGCGACGCAAGCGTTATTCCTCACCACTTCGCTGAATAGTGTGGTTTACCAGTGGAGGGCACTTTTCGTATTAACTGCATCTTCAACACAGACTTATGCGGCTCTTATGAGGGACCTCTCAGATTAGTCCAACATATAAGTGGACAGGTTCTACGTAAATAACAACTATTTGAGACAATGTGCTGCTAGGCTTTGGAAGTTCTTAGAGACCTAGACGTATAACTTGTAATTAAACAAGGAGAGTTGGTGATTGTAATTCTGTTATTTGTTGTGCACACGGGTTAAACTGTGTATGATAATCTTACTTGTGGAATAGTGTCGTGGCCGAAGATATAATAATTCCAGCGTTGTGTGAAATTATCATCAAGGGTTAGTTCTACAATATATTCATGGGAATACAACTTCTTATAGAAACTGGACAGCCAGGTACCAGTCAGAAAAAGAATTTCATATATGTCAAAAGAATGTATATGTCAAGGGACGTCTTATCTATTAGGCGAGGAAAGAGGTTGTTTTCTGTTGCCCTGGTGTTCGCAGAGCTAAAGGGTAACGGGAAGCAGATTTGTTTTTGATGTCCTGTATTTGTGTCCGTCGTCATAAGTGAAATTCCCTTGAGTACGACGTTAAACACCAATCAAACAAAAAACAAACATGTTGATCCTTAGCTATGAGAGCGCCAAGGCAACAGTAAGCTCATTCCACTAACAACCTATGCAATTTACCCTTTATTTCCCCAAAGCTCAAGTACACAGGTAAATTAAATAAACATTGCCATAACAACCCCGATAAAATTAAGACAAGAACATAAACATAGTGATAAAACATTTAAACTGATTTATTTCTTTGAATGGGTTTCAAAACTATACTTGATGTTATTTTACTGACCAAATGGCGTGCATAACTGCAAGCAACCCATGACCAGGTAAAAGCCAAAATATGATTTGGTATGAGACACTTGCAGAAGGCCACAAAATTCCTTTCATCGTTTCATGTGACTAATCATAAGAACTTCCATATTATTGTATCAAAACACAAGGACATGGTACTGGTTTTGTACAAACATACATGCAAATCTTTTGAAATATAAATCATTTAATTGTTAATAGTCCTCAGTTAAAAATCTATTAGGATAGTATATCCGGGACTGCAATGTTGCTGGCATGACACCAGTCTGTTATTTTCCCTCCTTTTTTTAATGGGGGTTGTAAATCTAAAATTGAAGATAAAACATTTGGCAAAAAGTTTCCTCTTGAGACTACTCTACTGTCACTTACCAACTTACCGTTTCTGTCAAAATCTGGTTACCTGAATGCTTATTGTTACATGGCAACAATAACATTACATTGACATATAACTATTGAAGGTGAGCAAAGGTCACATTATAAGTGGTTTCCTTTCAGTACCATGTGGTCATTTTGTTCAACTACAGGACAACAGCATCAAATGTTCATGCTCGTGTAACTTGTTATTATACTCCTTACATTCAAGATGTGTAGGGGCTTATCTTAACAACTTGATTCAACTCTTAAAACCTTGTTATTTGGTGAGAATGAGAGAATAAAGGTTTTTTCAATCAAAGTTTTTTGCTGGCTGATTTATAAACTACAATAAAAACATACGTTAATAATATAACTTTATAAATCATTTTCACAGAACACTAAGAAACAGTTTCAGCATAAGCATACACCAGATGTACAGAACACAACACACAATCTGTAAAATAATAAAATGGTATTTAGAATTGGTAATATCTCCGATTAAATACGCTGTTGCCCTTCCGAGTTGGGAATGCTATCAACTTTATCTATTTTAAAAATTTATTAAAATTAAGTGTGCGTTTTACTGAGATCATGCACATGTGAAAAATGGTCCATAAAACTGAACAATACAAAAATTACAATGTACATATATGTATAATAATGGTTGTAAGCAGTGGCATCCATTCCATTATATAAGAGAGTTACTTTCCTCACAGGTAAATTCATTTGGAGAAACATCAATATTTATAAACAGAGAGGTTTGAGATCTGATTTCAGCTGTTAAATGTGTAACAAGTAATGGTTAACTCATACCTTAACCCCATCATGTGAGGTTTACACTCATTAACTGCCACACTAGAACATCAACAATCAACATGGTAAATACAGTGTTCTGAAATCCTATCAAATCATATTATACAGATACCAGTATCAAGTGCAGAAGAAGCAATGTCTTGTCTGGCTAGGACTTATTGATTCTATCCTGTTAAGAAACGTCGTACTCGAGGGTATTATTCTTATATGTCAAAGGATTGTCTACCTCACACTGTACTTTGGCTTATTACGGTGGAAACCTCATAAACACCATCCCCGCGATTGCCGGAGCCACATCGTGTGACTCACTCATATACTTGAGAGTTGATAGACGAATTCAATACTGTAAACGGTACATCAAAGTAGGTTCTGAAAGCACATCGCTAACCACTAAGCCACGGCCATGAGATAAGAGATCTGCTCAATGGTACATGTAGTCTTGAAGTACCTGTATGGAAATACAAGTTTGCAGACATCCTCAAAGACAGGCCTCCCTTCACATACACAAGACAACCATTAATTTCACCAATGGGTATACATGATAGCCATTAAAACAGGATTGATCGCAAAAAAACATCACCAATGATTGTTTTGTTCTATTTTTTATGGCGCTTGACAAAGTCTTCCACAGTAAGTTTCCCTGATAACACATTAGTCCGCACATCTTTCTGATGCTGTAAAGTGAACACTAACGTCCTCATTGTTCTTCTGTATGTGTTGTCTAATCGTCTATTACATAAGTGAACAACTTCCCTCTCTATTAGCTCCACTAATTTATTGTCAGTCTGAAATTAAAATATTACTTCAATAAACTTATCTATATATTTTCTTTAAAATTGGAAAATCTCTTTTCAATTTGTTATGGAGTAATGTTGTTACAGGTAGAGGTCACAACAGTTATAAATACATAAAATACTCTTAACTATTAACTTTAAAACCAATCGATTGCCGGAGCCACATATTCCGGATGGTCAACAAACAGACTCAAAACCTGTGACTGACTGGTACATAGATGAAGAATTAGTAAGCACACACCAAGGCACAATCACAGGCTGTAAACTATAGAATTCTATAGAACTCACACGAACATGTAACCTTAAGTCTCGTCACCTTTATTCTTTTGAAATCTGAAAAATAATCTTACTTCCAGGCTTAAAGCTTTAGCAATGAACTTCCTCCCTGATGACCTCATTTCTTCTCCTTTCCGGCCATATGTTACCTCAATTTGAGGACGGTCGCGAAGCTCTTTGAAATATGTCCGCCATTTGGTATAGACTATCTTGGCCTCCTTGACCACTTCAGGGTCCTCATGTTTTCTCAACTTGTTTACGACATGGCCTGCAAATGATCAAAAATATGTATTTTAATATTTGAAATTGACTTTAGAGCAAAAAGTTGAATAAAATTGTTTTGTTGTTTAATTGGGTATTAATTTCAATCATACTCAAGGGTATTTCACTTACATGACAACACAATGTCTTCTTTTCACTCTGCGCTAAAATAGATATGGTGGGATATAGGGAGGAAAGCTGGTCAACCCCACACCAGTGATTGTCAGAGTTCCCTTGTGAGATAGAATAAATTCACCAGACAACTTTGTGCATTTTCATTGAGAGTTTATCACCTTATTGACAGGTGCACTGTTTTAAAGGATTTGATACTGCCATATCTACCTTGACATGTAATATGTCAACCTCTAAACCCCTTGGCCGGTTGCTCAAAGTGCTATTAAATTTAATCCTCTATTAGACGTCATCACGCCATGTTGATTGTCCATCTCTAATCCAATATTAGCGAATTAATCAGGTGTTTGTGACAAATAGTATTTCCAGTAAGTTACTACCCCAAGGAGAACAAGTGCTCTACTGAGTTCCAGTGGAGGTTCTCCAGAGTGAAACACCTATTGTGATAAACTATCTGAATGTGTGTCGCTTTGTAAGGCTGATCAGTCTTTATTGATCGATTAAAAAAGGAAGTTTAGAAGAAGAAATAAGCAGCAGAATATAAGAAGTGCTTTGAATAAAAACAATATGAGAAACAACAGAAAAGGGAAAAAATATTACTGATAAACATTATATAAAGATATGATCAGACTAATTGATGAGTGTAATTAAGTGAGCACCCCACTCAAGGGTATTGCACCTGTAGGACAGAGTCACAGAGGTGTACGTCAACAGTTGGTTAAGAGAAATCATTATATGGCCTTTCTCACCTGGTGCAGCTTGCACCTTATTCAATCCTGTGTAAAATTTGGCTACATGGAATATTTCCACCAAGTTTGGTAAGAGTATAATAACTGTTTTCAAGGGGTCGGTAAAATGAGACACCCAATTTCTGTAAAAATGGTGATTTGAGACACCCTCTTCTTGATTTCTGGCAAAAACTATGTGCTTGATTTATAGGACTTTTATACTCTGCCTAAGGATATTACTCTAATATGACTGGTGTATTCCAACAATAATTAACACTAGCACAACCAAGATGTGAAGCGTTTCCATAATGTTGGAAAGTTCATTTCCCTCCAGTGCCAGAAGGTGTTAATGCTATGCAATCCCTTACAACATGGAATGCTTTCGTAAGTTTAGAATTTATGCGCTTCCATCATGTCTGATATATTTGTTTGTTGGCAAGCTAGAAATAAAATTTTCAGCCAGACGATGCCTAGTGTGATCAGCGGGTGATTGGAGGGAGCTTCATGTTGTTCTGGTGCTCTCAGAGCTAAAGGGGAACAGGAAACCGATCTGTTTGTGGCCCTGTATTGCATCCTGTAATTGTCCTTTATTAGTCCTGTCTTGTCTTTGTTTGTTGCCAGTGGTGTCGAGAGTTGTTTCCTTCACCCGTTGGGCTTGCACGTTGTCATATAAGTGAAATACCCCTGAGTAGGATGTTAAACCCAAATCAAAAAAACACACCTTGTGTGACCAGACATACCAAGCTGCATCTCTATCCCGTAGACCATCTGGCAACATGGAATAGTTGTACCAAATTTGATTTATAGTTTTCAAGTTAAGTACTGGAAACCAATTTAGCCGTTGGCTCCAGGTGAAACCATAATACCAAGTTTTATTAGAATCTGTCGGTTTCTATCGGTTTTCAAGTTATTGACAAGAAACCATAACCTGAAGGGGCAGATGGACAGACAACCCTATACCAGTATATCATCAAAGGAGGGACTTATAAAAACAAGACAAAAAAAAAGAAGGAAATAAAAAAGAACTGCAAGCTCGCTGACATTTTAATACCAATGGAAACGTATAAATTAATAGCAAATGCCAGTACTGTCATTACCAATCTTAGAAGACATCATCACTTTTTTGCAGGGTATTTTCTTCCCAAGTTGTTGTAATGATTGAATCAAGACAGCAGGAGACTGGTTCTCTAGTTCTAGTTTAGCTTTCAGTCGTAGAATGTCCTCAACAATGACCACACCCTGCAACAAAATTCATCAAGAGAATTCAGGCCCCAGTCTACTAGCTTTTCAAATTTTTTATTATTTTCATTTATGAAGTGATTCACACAATTAATTGATTTATACTGTTCATTGTAAACTGTAATTACATATCATACCTTAGAAAGTAGTTCCATGTATTAATTGGTCTGTGGATTTCTTTTATCATGAAGAAGTCAACAGTGAATCAATCTCTAGATGTTACTTCATAAATGAAAATAATCAACATGCAACTCTTGATTTGTATATATAACTGTCAGGCATTACCATGTTTAACATATGTTATCTCTCGCCAGAAACCAGAGAAATGCACATTCTTATATCATTTTAATTTATTTTTTTTCATTTAAGAACAAGGTGCCACCATGTTTAACATATATATTGTCCTTTGAAACCAGACTAGTTCGCATATAATACTATTTCCAAAAGGAAACCTGGTAAAACTCAGCCCATAAAGCTCACTGTATTCAGCATAAGGGGCAGCTTAAACTTCTACAGTAAAGTTAATGGGACTCAGTACTGTTTAGACCAATATATAACAGACTGAGTGATACAAATACAGGCACATGTATAAGCTTACATATTACCTAGAAATAAATTTCAAACACATGTATGTACAAAAGAGAAATAATTTAAAAGTCTCACTGCAAGATCTTCAATACAGGACTGCTTTTTCTGCTTTTCTGGAGGTTGGGGTTTCCCCCTTGAATAGGAGTACCCAGGCTTTCGGGTCACAAACTTATCCATTCTATCTCAATTTGTACTATCTTTCATTGCAGTCCTCACTTCTAGCCCATTCTACACGGTAGTCTGTGGAAAAAAACAATGATCGTCCACAACTATCTCAACAAGTTCACTGTATTAAAAATATAAACATTTTCAATAAATTGTAACGGAGTGATTCCTGCATTCCTTTTTTTTTTATCAGGCCTACCTTCACATAAAATTTTATTTTTAAATTAACGAAATAATAAAATTTAAAAAATGTGATAGCTGTTTGGGCTTTGATGTAAGATTAAATAACATTTGATTCTTTATTCAATTATTGCATTTCTAAAATATTGATAATGTACCGGTAGCACAATGAAACAATAGGCTTATATATATATAGGACCTACAGTATATATAAGACATAAAAACGTTTAATATAGGTCTATCTAAAACTCATAATCATACTTGTAATACAGTATCTTTCGAGTGTTACTGAACTTAACAGTTACGTTATGTGGTTCTTCCTACATAGCAACTGTTTTTCAATGCACGAATATATTATATCATATGTATGTTATCAGGTTATGAAATGTAGTTTACAAGGCACCGACCATCTAACCACTAAAAAGGTTTAATTTATTTAAGATAGACGCAACGATCCACCGTTATTATGGCGTACATAAGAAAGTTAATGGTTGTTACTAGCCTAAAAGATGCACAAATTCATCCTTAACATACAACTTACTTTGAAAATAGAATTATTCGAGAAAGTCGTTTCTCCTATGTATATCTCGACACAAACAGAAAAGTTATC
>JARFOD010083048.1:0-19212 GCA_031763545.1 Mopalia muscosa | reverse complement strand
ATCCCGTTTTTTGTCGTTATTCGTGATTCGAATAACAAATCCCGTTTTTTTTGTCGTTATTCGTGATTCGAATGACAAATCCCGTTTTTTGTCGTTATTCGTGATTCGAATAACGAATCCTGTTTTTTGTCCATATTCGTGATTCGAATAATGAATCCCTTTTTTTTGCCGTTATTCGTGATTCGAATAACCAATCACGAATAACGAATCCGCGGCTAACTTCCGACCGCCTTTTGTTTTGAGGTGTTTTAAAAAAAATGTTGATTGTCTTATTACCAGAAGAAAAGATCGTCATTACAAGTTAACTTCAGTAAACTAGGATTGATCAATAAAACGTGCTATTATTATTGAACGGATAAATATGACAAGATCTCAATATCTTGAATATAATTACGATGTGATTTTAAAAGTTATTATTGTTATTGTACTAATGTAATGATGTATGTTTGCATATTTTGGGGTTTGGGGACTTTATTGACATGTCCTTCATCATATTTATTTGCGTTTCTTTTAAGTTTGCATTTTTAGGAAGCGTGTATTTACAGATGTACACTCTTAGAAATAATGGTTCCTTGAGGGTTCTTAATAACAGAGGAAGGTTCTAATTGGAATCATCACGACAAAAACGGGTTCTTTTGGTATGAGATGAAGAAATAATAAGGGAGAAATATTAGGAACAGTTGCTGTAAGGATTCCATCCAGAACCATAAAGGGTTCAACAGGAGCCAGGACTGAGAAACCATTAATGGTATAGGTGTTCTCAGTAATCTTTAAATACTTTGTTAACTAGGATGGTACACCTATTCGACAGCTTTGTCTAACAGCTGATGCCTTAATGGGGTTTTCACGCCAAAAGAAATGCTTTCTTGGCATTTTCTAATCAAGTGATATAGGATTTCACTTAAAAAGCCTAAGTTATTTCCAATAGTTCCTAGCACGGGTAAGTTTTAGGTATTTCTGGTGTCGCCGGATGAGATATAAATTTATTGTTTAAATACATTATAGCATATGTTACCTGTAGTATTAGATGTCATTTAGCATTGCATGGATGTTGGAGGAAATCATTAGTGCAAATTATACCCAACTTGCTGAGTTCTGAACTGTTTATTTTGTCTAATTAAAATGTAATCGTATCTAGCTTAATGGTATGTTATTGCTTACAAATCGAAAAGCGTTATTACAATTGGAATGTACAATTGTTTGTTTTGCACTTTACGTGGGTTAACTCAATGCGTCTAACTATTGACAAACAAACACATCAAAAAATAAATTCAGTCGAATGTGATTCGCTGATATGTCATATGCATGCCGCAGTTGAGATATTTAAAAACATTTTAATAGAATATTTACCTTGAGTTCATACCATTTGTATTGCTGATTCCTTTTTACAGAAAATAGTTTCTTAGATGAGAATTCAATCCTATAATTTGATTTTAATCAGCGTTGAAGGCCTATACATAAAAAATACAAAAAGTTTCTTTAAGAAAAATGTGAAAAAGTGAGTCAAATAGACTAATGTGGTGAGTCAATTCAATCATTAAATTTAAAAAATTGAGTTATGGACGCCTTTATGGAATTGGTTTCTGCATCCAATGACTCTGATGATTCGTTGTCTTTAAACATAAAACTTGGTTAAAACAACATGGACCAAAGCGCTGTGCTAACTATAATGTGACCAGCCATAGTGTTCTGATGGTTTATTCAGGGAGCTAATTATTCGCAGATATTAGATTAAATATTGACCTAACAATATAGCTGTGTGTACAGATAATTTAGCTTTAATAGTAATACCGCGTCAGCCCCATGTTGCTCTCGATAGGCGGCATATGGCCCTGTGTTAGGTATATGTGTAATGTTAACATGGTAACCAACACGAATAGATATTTCTCTGTAATAGACGTGTTACTTCATTCACCACTGGAAGTACAACCCGACATGTGACTAAATTAAGGGCTAAATTTTACTATTTTTAATTGGAATTTCGAAGCATTTTTTTCCTCTCGCTGTTATAAGCTTTGTATTTTTAACTTGGAATTAAAAGGATTTAAAAAAAAAACAAGACATTTTTGGGCCCATGGCCTTAAATAAATGTTACACAGTTATCTGTAGTAATAATACATCGGGTATCACATGCAGACACAAAAGACCGTTTCCAAGCAGTAAGTCCGTTATGTAAAATATGCCGATTACTTTAGTGTCAGGTTGAATATTAACGTAAGGTTTAGGGTTAGTTAAAGTTTAAATTTAGTTTTTTTATTTTAGGGTAAGTTTAGGGTTTATATAATAGTGCAGGGTTTAGGGCCGAAATTGGTAACGTTCCTTGGGCCACGGCCACATCGACTCTTGGGCTATCGATTGGCGATCAGGTGTCTATCAGAAAGCCCGCAAAATCAACTTTATACTAATTTGGCGAATTTATGTTATTTGCAGAAACCAAAATCCCAGTGACATAAGATACATATTTTATTTAAAGCATTTAAAGAAATATTTCCTTGCAATGTTTAACAGGGTTTAACATAGAAATTATTTGACTTTGCTTTCTTATGCAAAAGGTGGACTCAAGGGGCTGCTCAGAAATTGAAGACACACGGAGAACCCATCTGAACTTGTTGACTTGTTAAAACTGTGATATAAATTCTCGTATAGGACAAAACCCATTTACGGTTGTTTAGATCTGGTAATTACGGCTTCTGGGCTAAAAGTCGAACGATTGGATTTTTACTGGCTTACTGACATCAGGTAAATTCACGCAGGTTAGGATCTATAATGGGCTAAATATTATCTTGGAGTCCAGACGAGTATGTTTCAATTTGTTTTGGTTATAAACTCTGTCCCACTTTTTTATAATCTTTCTATCCATCTTTTTTCTTATACTTATTTCCTTTTATTTTATTGTTATCCCCAAAACCCAAGGCGATCAACTGGAGATTTGGCCGTCCGTCTCTGATATTATAAATTATAACTCCGTACATCTTTATGATACCATATGCTTGATAAAAGTCTTAAGACCTATAAACTGAAACATTGCATCCCAATAATGCGAAATATGTACATTCTAATTCCATGGTTCTCTAGGCTGTACCTTGAAGACATTCTAACCCTGTATATTTGGACCAACTCGCACTTGTAAATTGAAACTCGGTGTGTTTTCATCCAAGTTGGTTTTTCTCGTTTTGGTCGGAAGTGCGTTACTATAACATTACAAAGCACTAGTAGGCACTTCATCAATAAATATTTTATATATTACAACAAGGCTTTTAACATAAAACTATACTATAGTCATTGATTCACGCACTTAATTCTATCAGGGCATCGTTATGCACGAGTTAGTCAAATGCGTGGTAAGAATGTTTTTAAATGACACCGAACAATTAACGCACTTACGCAAATGAGTTTTGGAGGAGATCCCTTTCCATACACAATATATGGTACTTTCACTTATGGCTCCTTCTTAAATCATCCATACGAAACATGCGTTGATAAAATGCGCGTACTTGCATCTATTCGAATGCCTGTCATACAGCTCTAAGCTGCGTTGATATAAAGACGCATTTCATCGCTTACTAGCTTCATCTAAAGCGTCCTCAGACTGAAGATATTCCAGAAAGTAAATCTGGAATAAAACTGGTGCATACGACACTTGTTTGAAACATTTCTGCAGAATAAAAAAAAAAACATTTATGGTATAATTTGGAGAAGTATAGAATTGTCGAGCCAATTAAAATATATATTTGGTGAATTATCAATCATTTTTATTGTTTGTTCTTAGACCAAGCGACCAAAATGGTATAGTGTTTGATTGTTATTCTATATATACATAAATCACAAGCAGGTAAATCTTGAACATAGATTAACGATTGACAAGTTCATTTGTTAACCATAAAGAGATTTATTGATTAAATATTCTGTCGTACATGTTTGTAAAATACACACCACAAATTGTGTCAATTAGTGTGTGTGAGGTATATTTAGAGCTCTATACCTGTATGGCATTTTGTTTCCAGACAATAGTTATATTGGATATTAAGTGATACGATTGTATACTAGTAGTGGTCACCATGTACACATATGACCAGAACATTTGGTGTGTAAACAAAACGGTCATATGCACATAGAGTGATTACCTGGCGCTTGGCACAACATACTACATTATTTTAACAAATTGATTTAACAAATCCAAATGCAAGGAATAATTTTTATAAAAGTCAATATATCAGAGTTATAAAAAAGATAAAAGGCCGTATGCGTTTCAAATTCTGGTTTTATTATACAGCCCTTTTTTTCTTTTTTACATGTTCTTATTGCCTCTCAAATAGATAAGAGCTACTGTTATAAGCCAACTTTAATATTTTTAATTGTGGTGAAGGAAAAGTTTGTTCGCCAGCACCGGGAATATCACGTGACAAATACTTTAAACCAAATAATCAGTTTTAACACTTTCATAACTTTTATATATATCGATTTAAATCTTTTTAAATGGATTAATGGTTCTTTAAAACAAGTAATGTTTGAAAAATCTTTAAAAGTAAAACAAATAGATAAAGGAAAAAAAAAGAAAAATAAATAAAAAAGAGAGAAAATTTAAAAAGAATGTCTCTATAACAATCCAGTAGAAACAAGAGCTTCAAACTTAAGTTGAGTTGTCCAATTAAAATTTTTTTTTGTTTCTTCATGTTTGCTGTTTTATCATAACACAGCATGAGGGCCTACATTTAGAATCTCGTTGCAATATATGTGCAATAATAGGTAGTTAGTATAACCATCCATTGGATGTAGCTGTTAAAGCAACAAACAGATTGTAAGGGTCGCTTTTTACGGCTGACTATATAGAATCCTAAATATAACACCACTTAGCGGTTAATAACAATTTAACATTAATTGCTCCATCAATGTATGTGACATCAGTTCTTCTCTTTAACCTCAATGAATGTGCTACCTTTATACGGAGAAATGGTTCTGTGACCACAATCCGTGTAACAAATATTACCAGGTATTTAGATAAACTGATTAGTGCATGGATGATCAGAAATCCGATATGTGGAATCTGTGCTTTAAAGTAGTCAATATGTCGCACAAAGCTCAAAATACAGAAAGATAAACAAAATACCGCGAACTTCCGAGAATTTTAATAAGCGAGACAGCCAGTATATTGTGTGTGTTCGTATGAGCGCGACAATGATTGGGTACTATTTGTATGTGGGAGTTACTTTTTGATTTGAAAAACGAACTGCTGTTATGAAAAAATGGGCCAAAAGGTTCCTGTGGGGTTTACAAAATTGCCATAATATCCTATTTTATATGTTTGACGATTGTCATTCAACGTGGAACTGTCAGAAGCAGATACGGGGTAAATGTTGGTATATACTCTAAAAATGTGTATGTTATAGAATAGAACCAACTTTATGTTATTTCCTGTAAATTAATAATCCGCCTACATTATTAAGTTAATAAAAATTATTAATTAAATGGGACAAAAATACGTATAGCCATATAGTATACAATTGCTAATGTTCGTATTTATCTTTGTCAGAAATTGCAATAGTTCACAAATTTGTCAATCACTCGCTTGTATCATTGAGATAGTAATATTGATCTTACGGTATCATTTCCGAATAAATGGGCCGGCCAAATTTTTGACACAACTGATTCAAACATCAAAGAAAATTGCACTGTATACGGTAGCTTAAAGTATTACTCAGTTAATCCATTGATTATAGCAGCGGTTAAAATGATGCATTACTATTTAAATAAGTGTCACTGCTTCGACAGCTAATGAGTATCCCAGCCGTGCCATGTAAAAAGTATGACCGCGATAAATGTCCAGAAATGTCATTTAGAATGATAGGCAACTTGTGATACCGTATCAATTGTCAATCCGGAGTTGGACGCTTGTGGTGAAAAAGCTATGGTCGCCTACCATGTAGATAGATACTCCTATAGACAAAGGCGTTCTAGCCTACATGAGAAATAGAAGGGGAAAAGAAAAAACATTTGCAGTTTTGTGTTAATTTTAAATCTTCTGATAGAAATAGAACCAAGAGACCAAAACATGAACAGACAGCTCCTTTCGTACAATAAATCGATTAAAATAAATTATATGCGATATGAACAAACAGGTCGAATCGAATTCAATTTACTCTGGATTGAATCGATGTAAACTACTGCACATACAGCATTTCAGATTGGCTATTGACCGTCTATATGTACTTACAACGAATAGATTCCTTATGTGAAATGTAGAGGAGCTAAAGGGATCAAAACAACAAATTACTCGGTCTATATATTATGACGCTGACATGTACTTGGATTAATCGTTTTAAATTACCACAGAAGGGGTACTGCTGTACACGGTGAAAGTCCGGTCAGTATTGACGACTTCATGCGACCATTCCCTATAGTTCTCCGAGGTGGATAAAAGTAAAAAAAAAAAAAAATACAAATTCAACGTAAAACCAAAACAAGTAGCCGATCAATCAAAATGCGAGAAATTACCTAAAGTCGTTGTTTTGTTTAGCGGCGACTGCGGGTTTGTAAGACACCTTTTCTTCATTTATACAGTTCGGGCCGGAAGTTGCCTTTATCCTAATGTCGATTATTTTTAAAGCCATTTTAGCCTTTGTTCCATTAAAATTATACCCAATCTTTTTATCGGAAAAAGTCTCTGTTATGGTGATTTTTAGACATATTTATTTAGGCAGTTCAATGTTTGGTATAGGCGACTAGTGTTGCGATTGATTGTTAGAATCATTCTCTGTGATACATCAAATGACACGTAGGTTCCCGAAGCAAACCGGAAACGGAAATACTCCGACCCTGTTTGTGGATCCCAGATTCGCTTCAATTCATCGATACAGGTCCATTAACAGAGATATGATAATTTTGCCGTTTTTTTAGTCTAATCAATAAAACAAGGTTATATTGTATGCATGTGGCGATAAGCGGATATACGTATTGTGGACGATTATTAAACTATTGTGAGCTAATTTCCGGTCAAATCATAGCAAAGTTGATTGTGTTGTACGTATTGTATTGATTGTTTTGATGTATTTAATCATTTTTCACGCTACTTGAGAGTCACCCAAAGGTTTAATCAAACGTGAAATCTGACACACAAGGGAGGTAATCAGTGGGTTACTAAAACTAAGGGATTTTCAGTTAGCGACTTCTTTGCCGCACAAGAAGTGACCGCTTGAATGAAAAAATGTAATCTTTTTCAGCCGCATGTTTGCCGCACACAGGACGATGCCCGAACGATTGTTGTCGCCAATAGTTGGCGCCAAATCGTGAGATATCAACAGTGTCAATTAAATGACATTGCAAGCTTGGTGCACACGATTTCTTTGAGATTAGTAGCCACTCTGACTCACTATCGCTCGTGTGATGCCTCTTAACGCAAGGTCACGAAGGTGCATTGTATATATTACAACGTTTTCTCGATCATTAAGTATCCAGCTACAGGAAACTGGCTATCAGCCAAAGGTTAATAGTCCCAAAGATAAGTATATTCCGGAGGTTCGGTAGTTCGATAAATCTAGGCCTACAATAGTTTTGAATCCGGAGGTTTACTAAATAGCCTGCTCAGTAATTGAGTCCGAAATTTGTGTTCACCTAGTTTCGCGTAAAGCAGACCCAACTAGCGATCCACCATGAGGGCCTGGTGCAATGACAGCTATAAAGTTAAAAACAGAAATGGCCTTCATTTAACCAGGATATCGCTGGGATGATAATCTAAAAAAAATTTCGAAAATATAATTCTCACTTTTAATCGAACTCAAAACCTATATATATTCAATTTCATATAAATAAAGTTAAGGTTTTATTTAATGAAGTTATAAAAAACGCATATTTAAAGCATTGCAATTTTGGGCCAATTATCAACGCTACGTGCAGTGCTGGATTCACCATTTAGCAAAATCAGCACGTGCTTAGGGAAAGGGGGCATCACAAAAATACAGAAATATACATTATTTCCATTTTTCTATATATTATGTTTCACTTTGATTTTATGGTTTCATTTTTGTTTATATTTTGAATAGGATATAAACGGGGACAATGGACAATCCTACGTCATATAAGTAAAATACCCCTGAATATACGACGTTAAACCAATGGCAAGCCGTTTTATCACTTCTATCTTTATTCTACATATGTCAAAATTATGGTTTTGTTTTTATTTTGCTTATGTACAATTCTTTTCCAGATATGTGAAATACTTTTTTACTTATGTTGAAAAGATTTTCACTTATGTGAAAAAGAGATATTGAGATATTTGGAGACTTAATAAATATATTCTTTTATGTACTTTAGTTTGTTGTCTTGTTTGGAAAGACAACATGTCTTTAACCCGATATAAACTCTCCAATATTACTGAAAAATATTGATAAGAAATGAATTTAATTTTCATGAGAATTACGTCTTTTGAGTCTTTAAAGTCACCAAGTCGCCCAAAAAAAGGTTTCCTAATTAAACCGTACTAATAAAACCGTGTATAACCAACTTTTACATGCAGGAAGGGAAAACATTTTGGCGATGGAGAGGATATATAAGGGAATGCTTTAAAACAGATTGAACCCACGTTTATTTAAATATCATAAAGGCACTTTTGGTTTCATTTAATTTATTTTAAATCCGCGGTTAAACCTCAGAAGGGTCGGTACAGGTAAAGAATAACTCGGTTATGTGCTATCCATTTTTTTTTTTAAAAACATGACCTCGAAAAATAATTGGCCCACTTTAAAATAAGGTTGAAACAGTTATAACATATTATAAGAAATAAATTTGATCCTCCTTCAAAATAAAATAACACATAGAGACTAATTCACGCCGTAATTCCTCAAATATTATTTATTACTGTCGACACCCGAAAGCTCATTAGAAACAAGAGTCGAATGACATTTTATTTATTCAAATGTTATAATCTTCTCTGATTTTAACCGATTTTTGCAAGTTAAGTTTCAGGATTTTTTTTTTATGTTTAAGGCTTATTTTTTCTACATCCTCCCGGGGACCGCGCTGTGACTCTATAATCTATTGAAAAGCAGACCCCTCTTTATTTCCCCCAAAATAGACAAAGGTTATTCTGGTCTTCCCATATCTTTTCTGCTGAAATTATGACGTTAGATTCATGTGGACTTACGGCAAACCGATCGAAAAGTAAGTATCATTTTTTCGGTACTTAAAGCTATTCCAGACATTTCTTTAATGATTGTATTCAGGAAGTCCTAGGCGATTTTGTTTTTCTATTTAACCTTTTGAAGCCGTAAGAAGACAAAGAACGCCAGCTACAAGATTCGTATAATGTAGTCAACAAAATAAATGCCATAAAAGAAAACTCAACTCGGCTTTCCAACTCTGCAGATGTTCACTTGCTAAGCCTCGAAATCATTGATGACGAACACAACATTTACTGAAACTGAAAGACTGTCATTCTGGACAATTTACAAACTATCATTTTACCATCCTTCCAATCTCTCACTTATAAACGGCTGTTTAAAAATCCTTTCTTTTAAACCTCTGATAAAATAATGTCCGTTTCTGGAGGATTGACAGAACATGGCTTACTTTTAAAGACCCAATTGAAAGTATATATAAGCATTTCCTAGTCTAAATCTTACATACAGACTTTGATTGGTCCCCGACGAATGGATTTTCACAGCCAGTTAAATGGCCTCATCTTAGATATGAATCAACTGCAGCTCCTGAAATGCCCTAACTGACATGACCTAATTAATTTCCTTCGCAGTGACACTGTTCTGGTTATCTCCAGCGGTTAAAAAACGAAAAGATTTGTGATCAGTGTGCTGGGGCACCACTTTCAATCCTCGGCAGTCAGCTGTTAAAAAATGAGTATATACATAACCCCAATGCCGTGTACATTAAGCAATGGGACGTTGCATACTTTTAGTCAACAGATTTCTGACGTTAGTGGCTGTTTTGGTAACACTTTTGAAGTGTCATTGATTCTTGTCTATAGAATTTTAGTTATTTTGGTCCCACGGGAATTACATCACTGTATTTAAGGAAACAAGGGTTCCACAGCTCCTTTGTTTGAAAAGAGAAATATAGCGATGTTAATCATAGATTACAAATCACATCAGTACTGTCCACATAATCATGTTTGATGTTTGGCGAATGTCGTTAACGACCACTCTTTTCAAACAAATGCCCAGCAAATAACGATCAGGTGTTCATATATTCCCCTAACAGTGTCAGTATTCTTACACCTCAACTCGTTTTCCATCTGAGTGAATAACCACAGAAAACGTATCAGTTGCTCTACATCGTTTGGTTAATTTTAATAAAACAATTCAGTTCTGCGGGCGATCGCCTTGTTAGAATAGATGTTGGGTGGAAAATAGAAAAACCATTGCTCCACTTCAAACGAATATTTTCTCAGCGGATCTCGTCCAATGTCCAATAAAACTTTTCGTAAAGTTTAATAACCATGCACCGTCTTGTTACATATTAAATTTCAACCTGCAACCAGTTACTTCTGTAAACAAATGATAAAGGAATATTTGGTTTATATTTACCTAATGTTTTAGTTTGTTAACAGTAAACTGTGGCGTAGTTCGGTATCGGTATACTATAACTTAGTGTGGTATCGGTAAACTGTAACGTAGTCTGGTATCGATACACTGTAGCGTTGTTTGGTATCGGTATACTGTAACGTAGTAAGGTATCGGTATACCGTAGCGTTGTTTGGTATCGGTAGGGCCTATACTATTCCGTTGTGTGGTATCGGTATACTGTAGCGTAGTTTGGTATCGGTATACTATTACGTAGTGTGGTATCGGTATACTGAAACGTAGTCTGGTATCGATATACTGTAGTGTAGTTTGGTATCGGTATACTGTAACGTAGTGTTGTATCGGTATACTGTAACGTAGTCTGGTATCGATATACTATAGTGTAGTTTGGTATCAATATACTGTAACGTAGTGTAATATCGGTATACTGTAGCGTAGTTTGGTATCGGTATACTATTATGTAGTGTGGTATCGGTATACTGTAACGTAGTGTGGTATCGGTCTACTGTAGCGTAGTTTGGTATCACTGTACTGTAGCGAAGTTTGGTATCGATGTACTGTAGCGTAGTGTGGTATCGGTACACTGTAACGAAGTGTTGTATCGGTACACTGTAACGTAGTGTGGCATCGGTATACTGTAACATAGTGTAGTGTCGGTATACTGTAGCGTTATGCTGTGGTCAGTGTGCTATCAGTGTATACTGTGATTAAGTGTGTTATAAGTGAACTGTAACTTAGTGTATTGTCGTGACTCAGTGTGGTATCGGTATACTATGACTCCATGAGGTATTATTAGACTGTGACTTCGTGCGGAATCAGTAGCCCTATGCTGTGACTCCATGTGGTATCATTAGACTGTGACTCCATGCGGTATCATTAGACTGTGAGTCCAGGCGGTATCATTAGACAGGGACTCAGTGTGTTGTCAGTATACTGTGACTCGGTGTGTTGTCAGTATACTGTGACTCGGTGTGTTGTCAGTATACTGTGACTCTGTGTTTTGTCAGTATACTGTGACTCGGTGTGTTGTCAGTATACTGTGACTCGGTGTGCTGTCAGTATACTGTGCAGTATCCTTAGACGGTTGCTTTATATTGTAAGGAGTATATTGGTCATTAATTGTCCAATAAGCTCTAGTGAGAGGAATTTACTGATTCTGTATAGATAATACCACCACCATATGCGTGAAACAACCTATACACAAATAGACATTAACAGTTCTACTAGTCAATATAAATCGTGGCGAGCACTAACATTTGCGGTAATAGAATTTTTGTGTAAAACTGCGTGACTGTTCATATACTCCCAATGCAAACACTTTCACTGTGTATGAAGAAGCTTAAGCTGCTTCTCTTCCGAAAACCCATAGCAAATGTTTATACCGCGTATGTATGACAACTGCTTCAGCGTCATTGGCTTCACGGCAATTGTTCTGCGGCAATAGTTTCGGCGACAATTACGCCATCAACAACTATTCCAGCGGTATTTACTTCTGCGACAATTACTACAGTGAGACATTTTCTCTTGGATGATTCTGTTTCTCAATGCTTCTGGAATGGGACAAAATGGAGAATATGCAGAAGATCGGCCCAAAAGTGGTAGACCTCGCATACCAACTGCACCACAAGATAGCTGCATCCGTCACCAAACTACCACAGCAACAAACACAGCTGGACATGTACCTGGCTGGAGAGGGGTGTCTGCAACGCCAACATCGACGTTTACGCGTTCGCTGATGTACAGGGCTGGAATTTGAGAACTGGCAGCGAGTATGGTTCATCGACGAGTCACGTTTCCTTTTACAGAAACCTTATGGACGACAACGCGTATACAGGCGCCGCAATAAACGTTTTGCCAACTACTTTGTCGCCCAAGTTGACAGATTCGGTGCAGTCAGCCTCATATACAGGCAGAAGTGAACTGGCGCTTGTACAAGGCAACCTGGCAGATGTACGTTATCGGGATGAGACTCTGCGCCCTTACATGCTACCAATTATGGATTGACACATCTCTCAACATCCTCGGCCATTTCCATACCGTAAATAATCTCTGACGCAATGCTGTTCATTTCAAGGGAGGTAACTCGTACATATTTATTTTAGCAATGGGCCGAGTTATCCAAGGGTTTATTGTTTATGTCTGAAGGCTATTCTTGTGTTGATATGTTGACGTCATTGGTGCTACAACATTATTTTTAAAATACTTACAGCGGACGAAATTAAAATTATTTGCAACAAGCAGGCGTAATACATAAAAAAGAAACAATGGTTGTTTAAATCTAATTTTATCCCAGAAACGGGCTTGTTCTGTGTGTTTTTTTGGTACAAATCCGCGTAGTACTTTGGTTGATTTCGACACGTGCGGGACAACACATCCGGCGGTTAACATTACAGGTTTTTTTGGTAGTATTATTGCTCCCATTCAACTCCGAGATAACTGTACCGGTACGGAAAGTGTCGAAGGATTTACGACATGGGATTGACATAGATAACTCTTTCAGCAGGACAATGCCAGGCCCCATGCGGTAGTTTAACAGTGGAATATTAAGAGGATGATAACTTTAATGTGTTACCAGGACCATCAGCATCGCCAGATCACAATCCTATTGGGAATCTGTGGGACGAACTGGACAGACGTTAACGTCAGCGTAACCTAGCACCTCAGACGCTTCCGCAACTGTCCTATGCACTGCATGAAGAATAGGTTAGGATTCCACGTGCCCGGATACAAAGACTCATTCAGTCTATGCCAAAGAGGTTTTGCGCAGTGATTGCAGCACACGGTGGCCACACAAGGTACTTCAGCACCCTCGCGCGGCGCTTTTCGGTGACGAATACACCTCCGATGCCGTCAATCCATAGCGAGAACATAACAACATACTTGTACCAACTTTAACTGTGCTTCCCCTTAAAAATTATTGAACTATCCCGATTTGTATTGAAGAGATAATTCGATTAATATTTCGCCTGTGCATTTCTTTTTTGGGTGAGAGTATAGTAAAATACACATAAATTGATTGATGGTTTAGCTGTTGCAGTTGACAATGTATTATTCTGGTAGTTTGAAGTAAATAGATTTCTTCGTGTCTATTTATTTAAGCACATTTGACTTTTTAACTATTTCATTAAACGAAATGAATTAGTGTCCCTTAATGACTCGTATAAACTATTAATAAAAGTCGAAATTTCGCCAAATCGCTTGGCTCTTTACACTTCATATAGCCAATGAAATATACAAATGCTAATTTATTTATAATAGCTAAAGAAGAGCTGAAACAATTTCTCCAATGAATAAAACAAATATGAGAATGTCACATTACACTCTTACTCTTTGTGTATATTATCCTTGTAGCACATCGTCTCCAAGCCTTGCACCACCATTAAATCGTATGGATATGGTTACAGCTTAAAGTACATTTTACTAAACCTGTGTTATATCATACCATGTGTACATTTTTTTAAAGGTCTTGCTGCACACATTGGGCTAAAATGGGACAGTTCGTTTTTAATTTTTTTTCTATTTAAAACAAGTAATTCAAAGTTCTGATAGTGAAATCATTACATCAAAATTAAAGTTACAAATAGTAAAATTTTTAGCTATATATTTGTTCAGGGAGTTTAATGTATAGTAATCGTGGTGCCATATGGTACTATCTCAGGTAGCAACCATTAGTGGGGTCTACCGGCTTTCTACGGGAATCTGGGAGGTGTCAGCTCATCAGCTGTAACCTATGTGCGGCCCTTTTTATATTAGAAGTTGAAAATCAACCCCTTACTTTTCTGTATGGGTCGATAGTATGTTCAATATGGACAAACAAACAAAAGATTATACAGCAAGCAAAGACCTGGACGCCAACATGCAACATGGACATGTTGGCTGTAGAAGGCAAATTACTTACTTTTCCCTCTCGTGAATTTTCATGTACAAACAGTTCAAATATGAGCCTATAATTTAGTTTTCTCTTGATCATATCCCAGTGGCAAAACTTAAATTGCTTTTTTCTGGCACTTCGGTTTTAAGCAGACCCTTTATTTTCCATGGCATATTTCTAGATAACTATTCATGCTAGAAACTTTGTACCATTGTAAAAAGCACAATGCGATCTGGTAGACAGTGTCTCATTTTTGTCAAGTTCCTCCTTGATTTTTAAAAATGCTTTCTTTAAGTTTTCTTAAAATATTTTACATTGTTACAGACTTTCTTAGGCGGGATAGACAAAAAATATCCACTGTGATCGACCAAGTTAAAGGACCATTCTACTTCGTCAACTAATATTGAGTCTTATCGTTTTTGCACTTGTGAAATAAAACATGCAGTCTAATTTTTCTGTTGACATTTACTCACTTATTTAGCAAATAATAATTGGATTTTCACCATGTTCAGAAATATGTAATCCTGAGTATTCAAGCGTTCCACAAATATATACATATATGGTTCATATTGATACTCTTCTGCATAATATAATAAATACAATAGGTGTTCATATCGATCAAGGGGGCAAAAAGACCATAAGCACATATCCCACGAATACAAGGTGTATTGTCATATATGAAGATTATTGATGGCGAAGTAGATAATAGCGATTTAAAGTGTGTAACTTTAAAAGTTTCTGCAAATTGATTCATCAACACAGAAAAAAACATACAGCGAATTGTTAGTGCTTTATTTCTCAGAAAATTATTACTATAATACCAAATAAACTAAGTAAAGTAGAAAAGCCCTTGACCTAAAAATAGTGCAAAATAGCAAATGTTTTAATGACTGATTGATTGATTGATTGATTATTGTTTTACACCACATCCGTCGGTATTTCAGCTACGCTGTGGCGAGAACACATTTACAGCTCTGTAGATTTATTGAGTTTAGTTCCACTGATAATTTTTAACATAGTACACAAGTAGTGCAACTCCGAAGAATGAAAGACTCATTTTGACTGAATATTTCGGCTTTATTTTGCCATCGGCCATCGGCTTTATTTTGCCATGGTCAGCAGTGACGTTTTATTGAATGATTATTTCAGACACTTCAGATTTTGGGCAGATTCCACTTCTCATTAACACTTTGTTAATATCGCTGCTATGTGCTCATTGGAAAACTAATTGCTGGCTCAAATTTAAATATTTGTTATTGGAGTTTCGAAGTAATTGTTTTCAGCGGAAATTGTTTTGGAGGCTTTTTGATGTCCTAAAGATTTAAAATAACAAATTGTTTGAATGTAAGTCTACATCACAACTGTTCACAAGGTCAAAAGTGTTCAAGGATGTCCAAACACCGGGTAGCCCCATTAGCAACAACAAAAGAGTAATGCAAACAAATGGGGATTCTCTAATCCACTGATGCATTCCATGTATGTTTGTTTTTCGGGGTTATACAGGATGCAAATGCATACACTAAAAGCGAATGGCAGCTGTAGGATAACTTATTAATTTCGATAGAGATTTGTATTAATGTTTCCTTTGCATTAAACCAATGGGTTGTACGATTATAAGTATTTTATGTAACCAGCTATTGCAGTTGAAAGCGCGGCCAACTCGACTCTTTGAGGACGTCATTGAGGGCAGGGGAAGGACTCTTCCACCAGAGCTCAGCATTGTTAATACTTTCCATAGCCGTCCAATTCATACAAACTTCCGCAGAACACTTACCGGTAGAGGTCCCGGGTTCGAATCCCGGTGCATGCAGGCAAGCATTTTTTTCTCTTTTCATTTATTAATAAAAAATATATAGTCCTACTTGCCGAGTTATTTCCGAGCAATTTCTAAGATATAGAACTATCAACCGATTAAAGGCCACAAGGCAAAATATGATTAAATAAGATTATATCTGCTGTTGTATTATGTTATAATTACCTACAGTGTTTATTGTATCCTGTGTTGTTGTTTTCAGCCTATTGATGTCACTCTGGATTAGCCAAATTATACATGTAATTTATGGACACCAGTCCCTCTAGGTAGTGACGTTTTCTGTATTAGTTGGCATCGTACTTCTGTTGGTTGGCCATAAACTCGGCGTTCCATTTTTCCACATCCACAAACCCACAGGCCATGTACTGCACAGAGGCTGAGTAACAATGAGAGTCGATCATACAATTAAACTGAACGGTAAGGGCTGTCTGTGTGATAGTCAGAAGGGTGTTCACACGGGTGTTCTTCGAAGTATCAGTATTCAGTTTGGCCAAACCAGTGGTGACAGCTGGCTCCATCAAAAAATCGTTCTTGAAGGTGATGGTCTTCGGCAAGTTGAAACAGGTGTCCATGGTGCCTTTCTCTTGGCAGAAGGCGGTGTTGATTCGACCAGACTCACCTAACAAAATAAATCGAAGACTTTTTAGAACAATTAGCGCTGTAGTGTATTTATCTTCAATAAAAATCCATATCGGTATCTAATGTATTTTCAATTTATTACGTTGCGGTTGTGCTCTATCACACAAGGTATTTCCGTGAGAGTGTATAAAATAGTATTTAGCGAATAGTTAAAATACATGGAATATGCTTGTGAGCAGGCTTCATAAGCAGGTTATATATCTAATGAATCTGTTAATATTTTTGGGGTAAAATTTTCTTTCAAAAGAAGGTTTTTCTTATTCCCTCAAAATGCTCTGGTCTTTTGCAGTATAATTCTAAGATTATATACTCTTTTTATTAAATTAAAGGTATGCTATCACAAAAAGTTAATACTTACAGACAGTCATAGCCATGCCGTTTACTAAAACAAAACAAAATGAAAAGCATTTTAATAATGATAATATATATAATAATAAGTATAATATCATAATAAAAAATTGTCTTGCCTTGTTGACGACCAATGAAAACAAGACTTTTAACATTTCTTTTCTTAATTTTTTTTATTGCTGTTATCGTGATTTTGTTCTTTTTGCTAATGACTAAGAAAATGTTAGTTTTCTTCTAGAAGAGATATAATATTAAAATGTCATATTGCTTACGAACCAAAAGTAAATAGTAAAGTATGATTATTTTTACTGTCAACCAATTTTCTGAAGAAGGCAGCATTGGCGACCTTATAAGCTTAAGAAACAGCACAAACAGTAGACGGGGGTCTCATCACAAACTATATATAATGTTGAACAGCTATTTATCGGGAATTTACGCTTAGTAATCATTTTGTTATGTAACAAACTGACAAAAAAAACCAGTACACTATAACGTCCAATTTCAACATTTAGTAGAAAACAATACTTCGATTTGGCACAGAATTAAGTCCACCATATACCAGTAACTATAAGTCAGTTACCAAAATGCGCTTTAATGCGATTGTGAAACTCATCCACAAAATCTCAACACCATTTATCTTCTAATGATAAGATATCTTTGCAAACTCAAATTGTTATCTTTTGTTATCTCCTCCTTTACAGTTAAAAGCCCTTTGAACAGTCCCAGTCCAAAATCTTTTGTTTACAAAAAAATAAAAATAAACAAAAACAGGATAAAAGCAGGAACTACCTGTATATCCTTCAGTATTAAAGTCCGATTTACTGTGTTTTGGAAACTTTTTTAACTAACCCAATTCAGCCATGTCTGAACAACCTCGGCCATTTCTGTACCGCAAATAATTTTTGATGGAATGGTTCATTTCAGGGGAGGTAACTCTCGTCATCCTATAGCTGAGTTTTCCACGTGTTTATTTATTTATTTATTTTTTTTTTTTTTAAACATATTTATTCAATATACTAGTACACAGTAAGCTATTGAAGCTTATATTGCATTAAATAATAAGATGGTGATATTCTACGTAGGCATTAGTAATACAATTGTTGTAAGGTAAATATTATAATCACGCATTGTAAAACAAATCTAAAGGAAATAATTGATTTGTGATGGCAGTCCAATTCCTGCTAGCAAAGGCCATGCTCGACCTACTAGTAGAAGTTATAGTAGATTTAGGTAGTTTGCCATACAGCATAGCCTTTGCTAGCAGGGCACGTGTTTATTGTTTTTGTCTAAAGGCTATTCTTGTGTTGATGATGTCATTGGAGCTACATTTTTATTAAAATACTAACATTAAGTCACACATAAAAAAGGGACAGTGTTTTGTTTAAAGGTGATTTTACCAGAGAAACGGGCGTGTTTGAAGTGGATTTTTTTTTTAAATACAAATCAAAAAGGAGTACTTTGGGTGACTTCCGGGGACACGGAAAATGTCGAAGGATGTTCCGACTTGCCCATTCAGCATGAAATATACACTGTTTTGGATATATTACAATACGGTTTGCTTACCTGTTGTACCCAGAGACAACAATACAACGACCATTACGATTCCACAATTCATTTTGATTTCTGCAAGTGAAAAAAAAAACGTAACATTTAAGAGAACTGGACCTTTTTAAGGGAATGTTTGTTCGGTGTTAATTGCCCTTGAAATAAACATATTTTTTTGTTAATACGTTTAAATAAATTATCAGATAATGATCGAATTAATAATGAATGAAAATACCTTTTAGCTTTTATCAAGAAAATATTGTGTATGGACAGGGAAAGAATATTGATATTTAATTACAAGATTTACACTTATATGTAATAACACCAATAATTGTATAAACAATGGATTAAAACGGATGATGGTAGACGATTAACAATTCAAAATATACACATCTTGTTCAGGACGTTCACTATAGCCATTCCTAGTATTTTTCGATACGCAAAGACTTAAAACAAAGTGTATGGAG
>JARFOD010083037.1:0-19212 GCA_031763545.1 Mopalia muscosa | reverse complement strand
AGTGAGTACACGTACTGCGTCAAAGTGAGTAGACGTACTGCGTCAAAGTGAGTACACGTACTGCGTCAAAGTGAGTACACGTACTGCATCAAAGTGCCTCTACATGTATAATACCTGCACTGTCCATACTTGGTTCATAATCAACAGTTTACCAATTAAATCATGAAAACAGATCTCTACAAGTAATTCTGATATAACCCTTTTATGTGTGAGTAAAATGTATATATATCATAGAAACCTCAGGATCAGTCTTTAATAAGATATCAGAAGAAATGGACCAGAGAATGACTATATGGAGCTGTACAGGTTATTATACATCTAACTGACACTTGTACACTGAAGTAAACATAAGTACCAGTTTCCCACATGAAATAAACTGATGCCCTGAGATTTTAGCAGGCAGCTGCATTAGTGTGCACTAGTGGCTTTATTATCATTTATTCTAGGTAAAACATCATGTGACGTTAAAGACAATATATTGGTGGACTGCCTGTACATGTAAAATGGGAGAGTGCACCTAACTCGGCCGGGGGAGGAAGCTTGCTCAATACACAGTTTTTTTCTAGTGGCATCTTTGTTATTACTCTAGATTGTCTAGTCTTGTCTTAGTTTGTTGCCAGTGGGGTCCATTGTGGTTTCCTTGACCGTTTGGGAGGACATGCTGGCATGTGAGTGAAATCAACTTAAATATGAAGTAAACAACAATGAAAGAATAAGACAAATATGTAATGTTTTACCACAGGTCTGCAAAATAAACTAAATGCATTGAACAGAATTTTTCGTTATTTTAACAAAAAAAGACACGAAAATTATTAAATGAATTGAATCTTCAAACATTGCCCCCTGACTCCAGGTCTCTGGGGAATTAGGTTAGTCAGGCTTAAAGATTATCTTGTGCAGACTAGTGGACCTGGCTCTTAAGAAATAGGTCAGGTACAGGGACTTTTTTGGACACAAGTGTAGTGATTGCCATACAAACCAGCACTGATTCAGAGAGATAAAAAGCTCAAACAACATGTGTGGTGGTATTAATACAGATATGAAAAGTCACTGCCCTAGAAAAGAGAACAAGGTCTGGCCTGTGCTGTACACTAGGAGCTTATCAGGCAAACTAAAAGTCACTTGGCATATAAACCATAACTATTTCAATACCCAGCAATATAACAGCATTTCTATATTAGCATATATAACTAATAACAAGGAGAAAGGTGAGAAAAGGTGATAACCTGCACCATTTAGTTTCAAGTGGCCCTTTAGATCCCAGACCACCTAGGCAAAAGGAAGCTCACTCCATTTGTCCACTGCGCACCATTTACGTCTGACATTTTACATCAGATGGACAAAGACAAAAAGCAGTTCTAAGAAGTAGAATACTGAAATGTAATAATCAAACAAAGACAGTTCAATAGTTTCAGCTATATCAGACAGAGAAACCGAAACAAACTAGATGCCCAAGGCAAGGGCAAAATATTGATACCTTTTAAGTATTGAGATCAAAATGCAAAATTTTAACCTTGTACTTGGGACACATAGCTCATTAGGATGAACTTAATGATGAATAAGAGTCTTCTTTGATCGATTGCCAAAGGGTAATTCACTTGTATAATGTATGCTGATGGCTTGTCCACTTCTCATTATGTCGTACTTTAACAAGATGGAAAATCAGCAGGATCCTTTTTACAAATTACCCCATGGATTGTCATAGCCATTGTGACTCAGTCTTATAAAGCTGGTTAATAAGCAACTCGAGCATGTGAGTAGCCCATGGAAGGAGGATCAGTAAACCAAAATGCTAAACACTAAACCATGCCCACAGCCCACGATTGAGTTTGGAAGTTTGAATCATGGATCTCCTATCTACTTGGCATGGGCTTAAAGTTTGAACCATGATTATCTTATTTGCTTGGTATGAGCTTGAACCATGATTACCTTGTCTACTTAGTATGAGCTTGGACCATGATTACCCTGTCTATTTAGTATGAGCTTGAACCATGATTACCCTGTCTATTTAGTACGAGCTTGGACCATGATTACCCTGTCTATTTAGTATGAGCTTGAACCATGATTACCCTGTCTATTTAGTATGAGCTTGGACCATGATTACCCTGTCTATTTAGTATGAGCTTGGACCATGAGTAGCATGTCTGCTTGGTATCTCCTGTCTGGAATGAGGATATGATCTCATTTCTTATAGCAGAGGTTTGAAATAATGAATCTTCTTTCTACTAAGCAAAAGTTTTATTAATAGATCTATTGTCTGTTCAGTGCAAGTTTGAACCATGGCTTTCTTGTCTGCTCTGCAGAGGTTTGAACCAGGGATCCCTTGTCTGGTCTGCAGAGTTTTGAAACCATAAATCTCCTATCTGCTCTGCAGAGGTTTGGACCATGGATCTCTTGTCTGCTCTGCAGAGGTTTGAAACCATAAATCTCCTATCTGTTCTGCAGAGGTTTGGACCAGGGATCTCTTGTCTGCTCTGCAGAGGTTTGAAACCATAAATCTCCTACCTGCTCTGCAGAGGTTTGGACCCGGGATCCCTTGTCTGGTCTGCAGAGATTTGAAACCATAAATCTCCTATCTGCTCTGCAGGGGTTTGGACCATGGATCTCTTGTCTGATCTGCAATGGTTTGAAACCATAAATCTTCGGGCTGCTCTGCAGAGGTTTGGTAACGAATCTGCTGTCTGCTCTGCCAAGGTTTGAACCATGGATCTCCTGTCTTCTCTGAAGAGGTTTGAATCTCCTGTCTGCTCTGCCAAGGTTTGAACCATGGATCTCCTGTCTTCTCTGAAGAGGTTTGAACCCTGGATCCCCTGTCTTCTCTGAAGAGGTTTGAATCCCCTGTCTGCTCTGCCAAGGTTTGAACCATGGATCTCCTGTCTTCTCTGAAGAGGTTCGAATCCCCTGTCTGCTCTGCCAAGGTTTGAACCATGGATCCCCTGTCTTCTCTGCATAGTTTTGAACCATGGATCCCCTGTCTTCTCTGCAAAGTTTTGAACCATGGACCCCCTGTCTTCACTGCAGAGATTTGAACAATGGATCCCCTGTCTTCTCTGCAAAGTTTTGAACCATGGATCCCCTGTCTTCTCTGTAGAGGTTTGAACCATGGATCCCCTGTCTTCTCTGCAAAGTTTTGAACGATGGACCTCCTGTCTTCTCTGCAGAGATTTGAATCCCGTCTGCTCTGCAAAGTTTTGAACCATGGACCTCCTGTCTGCCCTGTCGGGGTTTCAATCTCCTGTCTTTTCTACAAAGGTTTGAACCATGCATCCCCTGTCTTCTCTGCAGAGGTTTGAACCATGGATCATTGTCTTTTCTGCAGAGGTTTGAACCATGGATCCTTGTCTTTTCTGCAGAGGTTTGAACGATGGATCCCCTGTCTTCTCTGCGGAAGTTTGAATGATGGATCCCCTGTCTTCTCTGCAGAGGTTTGAACCATGGATCCCCTGTCTTCTCTGCAGAGGTTTGAACGATGGATCCCCTGTCTTCTCTGCAGAGGTTTGAACCATGGATCCTCTGTCTTCTCGGCAGAAGTTTGAACGATGGATCCCCTGTCTTCTCTGCAGAGGTTTGAACCATGGATCCCCTGTCTTCTCTGCAGAGGTTTAAACCATGGACCCCCTGTTTTCTCTGCAGAGGTTTGAACCATGGATCCTTGTCTTCTCTGCAGAAGTTTGAACCATGGATCCCCTGTCTTCTCTGCAGAGGTTGGAACTATGGATCCCCTGTCTTCTCTGCAGAGGTTTGAACCATGGACCCCCTGTCTTCTCTGCAGAGGTTTGAACGATGGATCCCCTGTCTTCTCTGCAGAGGTTTGAACCATGGACCCCCAGTCTTCTCTGCAAAGTATTGAACGATGGATCCCCTGTCTTCTCTGCAAAGGTTTGAACCATGGATCCCCTGTCTTCTCTGCAGAGGTTTGAACCATGGACCTCCTGTATTCTCTGCGGAGGTTAGAACTATGGACCCCCTGTCTTTTCTGCAGAGGTTCGAACTATGGATCCCCTGTCTTCTCTGCAGAGGTTTGAACCATGGACCCCCTGTCTTCTCTGCAGAGATTTGAACGATGGATCCCATGTCTTCTCTGCAAAGGTTTGAACCATGGATCCCCTTTCTTCTCTGCAGAGGTTTGAACCATGGACCCCCAGTCTTCTCTGCAAAGTTTTGAACCATGGACCCCCGTCTTCTCTGCAGAGGTTTGACTCATGGACCCCCTGTCTTCTCTGCAAAGTTTTGAACCATTGATCCCCTGTCTTCTCTGCGGAGGTTTGAACCATGGATCTCAAGTCTGTTTTTCAGAGGTTGAAGCATGGATCTCCTGTCTTCTCTGCAGAGGTTTGAACCATTGATCCCCAGTCTTCTCTGCAGAGGTTTGAACCATGGACCCCCTGTCTTCTCTGCAGAGGTTTGAACCATTAATCCCCAGTCTTCTCTGCAGAGGTTTGAACGATGGATCCAGTCTTCTCTGCAGAGGTTTGAACCATGGATCCCTGTCTTCTCTGCAGAGGTTTGAACCATGGACCCCCTGTCTTCTCTGCAGATGTTTGAACGATGGATCCCCTGTCTTCTCTGCGGAGGTTTGAACCATGGATCCCAAGTCTGTTTTTCAGAGGTTAAACCATGGATCCCCTCTCTTCTCTGCAGAGGTTTGAACTATGAATGTCTTCCCTGTTGTTCAGAGGTTTGAACCATGGATCCCAAGTCTGTTTTTCATAGGTTGAACCATGGATCTCCTGTCTTCTCTGCAGAGGTTTGAAACCATAAATCTCCTCTCTGCTCTGCAGAGGTTTAAACCATAGATCTCCTGTCTGCTCTGCAGAGGTATGAAATCATGTCTATAAACTAAGGGTTTCTTGTTTGCTTTGCACAAGTTTAAACCACAGTTCCATTTCTGTACAACGCCAATTTGAAGCAATCAAGACTGGATCTCTTGAATTATCAGCATATCTGAATTAAAATTATTTTGTCTGCTCAGTTTCAACTAGGTTCTACGTTAAGTTAATATTTCAATCAAGGCTTTTCAACTTGATTTAGATTATATTCTATGAATTGAATTATCAGCTCAGTATACATCTTGATCAATGCTTTTCCTCTGGATCTGGACCATACCCTGACAATTCTGTCTGCACATCATGAAGTAAACCACTTCATTATGCTGTTTACATTTGTTTTTAATATATGTCCTGTAAATATTGAATAGTCTGTAAATGGATTTTATTCGGTTGACTATTGATGTATATAAAAGCAAATAAATAAAAATGCAACCCGTGCAACCAGTTGGTTTTATGTCAGCTCAGCATAATTGGAATCAAAGTGTTCCATCCATGGAACTCATATTGAAAATGTGATCTTCATAAATAAAAGTTAAGTCTTGGTATGTGTTCTCACTGCTTTCTCAAACAAAATGTCATGCACAAACATCCAAGTCAAGGTAAGCTTAGATTAAAGAAGCCTTAATTTGGTGCAATTTGCTTTGGAAATTACTGTTGTAATAGGAGGTTCCGCCATGCCACTAGATAGAGATAGAAAGAAATCAGGAGATAAATCAAGTGAGAGAGGAGAGATATTCTGGGTCATTACCTTACTTGTGAGAGCTGCCAGAGAACATTCCTCCTCCAGGCGTGTTGAAGGAAGGAGGTGTGTAAAGGTGGAGGCTGCAACCTGATCAGGGGGTGTGAAGTAAAACACATATACACCAAGCACTCTCTCACACTATCTGATAGGATTAACCAGGCAGGGAAGACATCAGTGTTATCATTTGTCAAGGTGAAGGTCATTCAACTGACAGACTGCCACATAAGTCAGCCTCCTGGGTCTAGTGAACCATTGCTTAACCACATAACTTCAGCTTGGCCTAACAGCCCTCATAAAAACTGGGTCAGTTTTCCCAGCCGTATTGTACGAGTGCGTGCATGAGCTGCCTGCATTACACCATCTAGTCCATAATCAATACTGCCATCAATAATACAACATCCACTCATACAATGGCCTCCATTCTCAGCTACAGACTCGTTTGATGCAAACCCTAAGAGCAATCTGAGTAAACTGATATTTTGTCAAAGTTTTGGGCACAGTAAAGCTTTTTTCTTAAATTAAAACTTATATAATTCATGAATTTTCTATAGAACTTTCCAGATTAAACCCCACAGTAACATAAAAAATTTGAAGACTGCAGTTAAAGATATATGACTCCGAATCTTGTCAATTCATATAATCACATAATTAGGTCACTATATAATAAATGCCTATTAACACTAACAAGCTAATACTAATCCTATTCATGTGAAAACATCCATTAGTTCACTGAATCAGATATATAACCTCAACTACAAAATATTTTATTATCGACCTTTGTACAAACGCAAATGTGGACAGAATGTATATTAACATTCAGATTTGTTTCCCACAATTTCAAAGATACAATTAATCAGCTGAGAACTCGTTATGCTAACAGGACAAAGTGATAATACATTCTTAAATATAATCAGTTCTACTTCCTATGTCATTGACTCTTAGATACACGAAGGCCATCTTGTTTTGCACCCTTTTTTTATTTGCTGATCTGTGGCTTCTGTTGCCCCAGATATTGGTGGAAATTAATGTGAGATGGCCTCACATACATGTAGCATACCAGAGTTGTATTAGTCTCATCCACTTTGAAACTACAGAGAATTTGATTGACTGATAGTACAGAGTGATGGCAGGAAGATGACTGGTTACATGTATACACCAGTCCCTAGTAAACCCACATGCTTCCATCTAATCCATCCCCACCCAGTCACAGCCAAAAAACACAGGGTCAAAAGTTCACCTATTTGTTCTTACTCTGACTCCTCTTTGATTGGACAAGCTGAATTCTATACAAATTGACCATTTCCTGATATGTTTGATGCAATTACATTCAATACAATACATAATTCAAAGCCATTCAAAAAACAATACAGTCTAAAGAATAAATGATACCATTTAGGATACATTTAGATTTACTTGTATGTGTTTAATCTGAATTAACAATGCAGATTAAAGACTCTAGATGTTCTGATAATATCTACCAGGGAGCAGGTGTGGGATTGTTTCACTCAGCTCAGTCATAACACTAGATGTTCTGATACTACCTACCAGGGAGCAGGTGTGGGATTGTTTCACTCAGCTCAGTCAGAACAGTAGATGTTCTGATACTATCTACCAGGGAGCAGGTGTGGGAATGTTTCACTCAGCTCAGTCATAACTCGAGATGTTCTGATACTATACACCAGGGAGCAGTTGTGGGAATGATCCAGTTCAGTCATAACTTGAGATGTTCTGATACTATATACCAGGGAGCAGTTGTGGGAATGATCCAGTTCAGTCATAACTCGATATGTTCTGATACTATATACCAGGAAGCGGTTATGGGAATGATCCAGTTCAGTCATAATTCGAGATGTTCTGATACTATATACCAGGGAACAGGTGTGGGAATGTTTCACTCAGCTCAGTCATAACTCGAGATGTTCTGATACTATATACCAGGGAGCAGGTGTGGGAATGTTTCACTCAGCTCAGTCATAACTCAAGATGTTCTGATACTATATACCAGGGAGCAAGTGTGGGAATGTTTCACTCACCTCAGTCATAACTCTAGATGTTCACGGAGCAGGCATGAGTAATGAGTATAATACAGTAAAATTCTCTCCCATTCATATGCATGCATCTTTTATATTGGTCTCCTACAAACTTAAACCGTGTTAAAAACTAACGAGCTGAACAAAACTCAAACAGAATCTGCAAGTTGTGAAATAAATTTGTATAGAAATTTTGATTTCTGTTTTTCAAAAGTATGAAAACTGATATTTCAGAATTTCCAAATATTAGAATGGACTTTATTTTGCAATAAATAACAAAATTGAAAGAAAATGAAACTTACTTTTTTAAATTTTAATGGCCTAATATACTTGGAAATCTTTTTTAAAAACTGAACCATGAGTTCATTAATGATGCATCAAGTGTTTACATCACATAAAGAGCTATTAAGCCCTCAAAGTAGTAGTGAAAAGAAAAGTCACATTTTACACTTGCATGAACCAGAAGTATATTTGATTAGCTTACAAATCTACAATCTATAAACAAGTGTCAAGTTAAGGGACATTGACCCAGTCAATAGTGGTCAGATGTTTGGCATATCATCACATAACCATATTACATCTGATGATATCACATCTTGCACAGTCCTAATGGAAAACTCAAGATCTAGATGTATGTAACGTCTTTACAGAATATTTGAAGCAGTCTGGAGTTATCCTGATAATCATGAACCAGGACATGTACAGAAAATTCATGAAACTTTCTAACTAATGATTAGACATGGTGACATGGCAAACACACACATATTCATTCAAACAGAAGAGCATATATTTTTTTTCCAAACCCTAGAAAAGTGTACAGGGGTCCAGATAGGATGTGTGCTTGCATATCTTATGGAATAGACACTAAAACAGCTGTATAACAAAACCAAGTAGAATATGCCACAATGCAAACATGCTTAGGCTACTTAAGCCCATGAAATGATTTTAAATATACATTTAGCTCTGAAGTTAATGTCCAATGAACACAGTACTTTATTTGCAGGTGTTCAATGACAAGATCTCCTTGGATTGGTGGTTAATGGTATGACAACGATCTGTCCACTTCACACTTTATTTGGGCCTGCGGCCCTGGCTTAGTAGTAGTGAGTGCGCTTCTTAAACTGAACCTGCTTCGATTTACCATTCACCAGAGTCCGCCTGTGGACTATCGAGTATATCAGCGAGTCACATGTTGTGGCTCCAGCAATCGCAGGGTGGTATTTACGAGGTTTCCTCCTGGTTTTCCATCATAATAAGGCTGTGTACAGTACGAAGTGGACAATCCGTCGTCATATAAGTAAAATACTCTTGTGTATGACGTTAAACACCAATCAAACAAATAATCACACTTTATTCTACATAAATATGGCTGAAATCTTGTTGGAAATGTACCTGAGGTGAACGGTACATCAAAGAAGGCTAAGTAGGCAGACATGCTAATGACTGAACCCAAGCCTTTGGTGTGTTTCCATTGTCTTTCAACACCGATAGATATTTACCGTTATATAAATGTGAAAAATACCAGGCCACTAGAGAATATGATTCATACACTGCATCCTCTAACTGTAATACTTTATGTTTCATGTGAGGGTGAAAGTTTCTGCGGCTACATGATGCGATTATCAGAAGTGTTTATTAGTGATAAAGTTTCTGTGGCTACATGATGCGATTATCAGAAGTGTTTATTAGTGATAAAGTTTCTGCGGCTACATGATGCGATTATCAGAAGTGTTTATTAGTGATAAAGTTTCAAGCTACATGTTCATGTAATGATTACGATAATGTTGTTATATACATGTATATTAGACTTTGTCACACTGTTTGCATATAAAATATTATTCTTTTGGCTTTGTTATGACTCCTACTCTCTGCTAAAGAAGCTGACCAATACAAACATCAAGAATACCTCTGGTTTAATGTGTGTGTCACCTTTATTTTTTTAATTCTGTGAAGTACTCCCTTCCTGGGATTAAATTTGCAAACATGGTGGTCATCTGAATGATCTTTTTATAAATACATGTCATACCACCATGCTTTTGGTGAAATTTGTTGAAATGCAATTCATCTGTCATATTAGCAGGATGAAGCGAAACTTTTTAAGTATTCTACAGCTAATGTGTGAATTAGTTTCCAAGTTTAAGTGTTCACAACACATGCACAGTGAGAAATCAGCTTAACAGAGTAGAAATGTCCCCTTGTGAAATAATAAGCTTCAGCATTCAATTGTTTCTGTACAAATTGTCAAATTATCCTCATAATTCAATAATTTCTTTGAATAAACATCGGATGCCTACAGTGTATGTACATGTTCTACACAAGATAACCAGAAAAGGATTCTCATACGCTGTCAGAAATATTTTTTATAGATTGACCATAATCTAAGTTTATTTAAGTATGAACAATTTCATGCCTCTCATATGATGTAAATTTGAGGAAAAAAAATCCAACTAATTTACTAACTAAAAATTAAACAGCGATCGATAAACTGCGCAATATAGAAAACCTAGGGCTGAGTTAGCTGTGACCTGGTTGCTCCAGCCAATCAAAAGTACTGTTGGTCTAGTAAAGTCTCAGCTCTATGTCAGCTCATGCTGTTGAAAGCATTGACAGTTCACAATAAAGGCTTACTTTGGATAACTTTGTAAAAAGATTACATTGAATGCACCCCATGTGCCTTGATTTGCCCTGGTTATATCCAGATTAACCTTTTGTCTTGATGAAGCCACTCAGACAGCTTTACCACATGATGATACAACAGCAACACTATATTATGACAGTCGCGCCTTGTTTAACCCAACCGAGGAGTATTCCCAGGTTGGTTTACTGGTATTAAAGACTTTATTTGGGTATTATATTTGATTAAAATTGGTAAACAACGATTGGTACCAGTTATAACCATCGTGGTACATTATGCTTACCAGTATAGCGTAACCTTTATACGAGAAAGACCGTGTGCAAAATTTTTTTTTCATGTAACCGAACGATAGGTTACATGAGTTTTAATTAACCCGAACGGTAGATAGATTAAGCAAAATGTTGAAAAAATAAGGCCTGATAACATGCTTGAACCTATCGCAAAATATAATGGTCGAGAATTACTATGATCCAGCAAATGTTTTCCAGACCCTTTGTCCATTTATCACATGTCTGACAAACATAGACAATGATCCTCTTACAGCAGTCAGTATTTCTATTATCTTATATTTCCTGGACTGATTTTGTTTTAACCGACTACTTATAGACATTGTTTTGTGGCTCCAGCTCTCCACAATATCAGATATACTAGCCATCTACCAAATACAATATATCCAACCAATAACTCACATGTGACAACTGCTAAGGCCTGGTTACCATGGAAACAACACACTCCAAACACAATGGCCTTAATAAACAGAGCTAGTTAATGGCAAAGGTCACATCTGTGAGTTAAAATAGACTGAACAAGAATTTAGCACAAAAACAACACATACTTTAAAAAAAGTTAATGTACTCTATTCTCCACCATACTTTTTTCTAACTCAATTAAATACATGTAGATCAGAGTGTGAGAGTTAATCCAAAATATCATTGTTTGGTTGTTTATTTGATTGGGGGTGAAGGCAGTCCATATGGTTATTTCACTCAAATCATGACGTGCCAGCCAAATGGGGGAAGGAAACCACCCTCGACACCACTGGCAACAAACAAAGACAAGACAGGACAAATACTGGACAACAGAATGCAATACAGACACCACAAACAGATCATTGTCCTGTTCGTTTTCTTTCTGTTCTTTCCACATATAATAACCTACAAAACCAAAGCCAGGCTACAAGAATTCATCTTTCTGTAGAGCCCTGTTCCTCTGGGAGCACATGAAAAGACCAGTTAGTGTTTTGCACAACATTCAGCTGTATTTCAGCTAGGCTGTGGTGTGAACACATTGTCAATTGTTTTTATATTTTCCATATCTGACTTTTATATATCTTAAATAAATGAAGAGAGAAAAGAGAGATAAGTAACAATATAATTATTCAGCCAAGCAGACAACATGGTGTTGGCCTACAATGGTGGTAATTTTTTACACACTCCTGTTAGTTAACAATGGCTTCTTTTTACAGACAACATTAGAATGGAGGCCACAGAGCCACACAATTTACAATGTACATAATACGTAAAAAAAAAAGTTCACAACAAGCTGAGTTACTAGCAGGTCCACCACTAGAGGTTTTTTTTAAAGTAAATGCTAATAATCCCAGCAAAATCACCTTTTCCTACTTTTGTTTGAGAACTATTTTTTTCTTCAAAGAGCGAAAGAGTAAAAGTTACAGTGTTTATCACCATTTTGGTGCGATATGCAATGTCGGCCATATTTGATGTGAAATCTAGTGAAATACAACCATATCTATTGTATTAACAGAAAAAGCAAAGATTGATGTTAATACCTGAATTTGAGTGATGGTCATTTTTGTTTGCAGAATTAAATGAAATGTAATCCCATCAGTTTCTTAACCTAAGTTATAATGTAGGGGTGAATATGGTAAAATGATGCCTTGGTGGCCATTTTGTTTTACAGAATTTGACGACATTCAATCCCATCTGTTGTTTTAATAAGATGAGACCATATTTCAAGTTTCAAGTTAATCTGTGAATTTGTTATGGTGTTCACAACATTTACAGTAAGGAATATTGTAAAATAATGCTATTGCGGCCATCTTGTTTTACGGAACTTAATAAAATTCAGTCTGATCCATTGTCATAAAAGCAGAAAGCTATCTTCAAAGTTTAAAGTTAATCCGTACAATTATTCTCTACTTATTGTGCTCACAACACATACAGGCGTGAATATTCTAAAATTATGTAATAATGGCCATTTTGCTTTACGGAATTTGGTGAAATGTAATCCCAATCGCCGTCTTAACAAGAGGAAGCTACATATCAAGTTTGAAGTTAATCTGTGAATTTATTCTCTACTTATCATGTTCACAACATGTAAAGATGTGAATATGCAAAATTATGTAATAATGGTCATTTCATTTAACAGAATTTGGTGAAATGCAATACTATCCGTCATCTTAACAGGAAGAAGCTACATACCAAGTTTGAAGTTTATCCGTGAATTTATTCTATACTTATCCTGTTCACAACACATAGAACCATGAATGCTTACATTATGTAATAATGGCCATTTTGTTTAACGGAATTTGGTGAAACGCAATACCATCCGTTGTTTTACCAAAGAAGAAGCTACATACCAAGTTTGAAGTTAATTGGTGAATTTGTTTTCAAGCTTGCCTGTTCACAAACATTTGTGATGGAAAGACGGACAGACGGATGCTGAGTAGCATTTCTAAGTCCCCCCTTCCTATAGCAGTGGTGGACAAAGAGTATACTTTCTTCATACTTCATACACATATATGTAATTGTAGTTTGATAAGTTTGATTGGGATTGAGTGTCGTAATGGTATTTCACTTATATGTCTGTGACTTTGGTAGAAAACAGAGTTGAAACCTCAGGAAGACCATTCCAGGGTAGGACAATGCCCAGTCATGGTAACCGGTTTTTCGATTGCCACTATTTCAAAGCTGGCAACCCATTTCACAAAATCGGTTGCCACGCGACATTTTCTGGTTATTGTACATTAAAAAACCCCAAATATGTGAATGATATGTGATAAGCGTTGCTGTTGTTGCAGTTTGAAAACTATACAGCATCATGCCATTTGATTTCAAGTGACCATTGAACCCGTGGATGGTAAATCGAAGCAGGTTCAGATTAGGAAGCGCACTTGCTACCACTAAGCAGTGGTCGCAGGCATACTAAATTTAGAAGAATAATAAATGAAATATAGAGATGGCCGTTTGAAAAAGCTATGAGATGCATCGTGGTGATGAATAACAGGATTCTACCACCCTTTATTTGACCACATCCATCTTTAACAACATGAATACTTATCACTGAGTATACAGGTATGTATTTACTATTTACTTTCAATTTCCTTTTGAATGGTAACTTGTTTGTTGCTGTTTTTTACTGAGGTTTAATGCCATAACAAATACTAATTAGACCTAACAATTTAACCTCTTAATGTCATCTACACAATTAATGATTCATATTCATAATACATGTAGGACATTTATGTAAAATTATGAGCCATTTAGTTCAAACCCTTTTCAATCAGGAGTGCTAATCAAATGAAAAAGATATGCAGAAGCATGTATGTACATGTAACTTGTTCATGTTACGGGTGCCACAGAACATGATCCAAAGGCAATCAGCCATTAAGCCGGCAAATGCTATCATTTCAACTTGAGAGTGGAAGATTATTGGACAGCTTCATCAGCTCAACAGTATTTGTACATGTATGTTGCTAACCCACCAATCACAGATCAATAAGAAAACAAATTGACAATCTTAGCTAGCTGATCTACATGTACAAGGGTCTAGAAGTGTCAAATTTATTGATTTCGTAATGAAGCACATGCAGGGTTTGTTGTGCAATGCTGTTTACTCACAAGTTGTATGGCAATCATGAGGACTGTTTTGAGAGAAAACTTCCTGTCACAGAGGTCAAACAAATCTTCCAGACTTGGCCCAAGTAATTCCAGTACCAGAGCATTGTACTTCCCACACGGCCCAAAGTAATACACTTGTGGAATGCCCTCTGTAAAGAAAACCAAAAATATATATATACGCAAAAATATATTTCTCTCTTCAATTATTCAATATATATATTTTAAATAAACATAGTCAGTCATAATAATATAATGACTCTGTAAAGATACATACTTATAAGATGAATACATTTTACCATAATGTAACTTTATATATTTTATTGAAACCATATATACAACAAAGATGTTAGTACTAACAAATTTTAAAAAAGAAAACAGTTTTTTTGTACTTCCCACTACTTACATGTATGACCGACAAAAACATGTTTATAAACATAATACAACTTTTCACAATCATTTACAACAATATCAACTCTTTTATATCAACTTCACATTTCATCACAAAAATGCAAGATTAACAAGCTGAGTAGCTATATGGTCCACCCACCCAGGGGTGGTGACCATGGAAATTGAGCCAGTATGCAGGCAAAAGCCTAATAGTTTTTGTGCTGGGCCCATAAATTTTGAGACCTGCAGGCCCAACTGGTCATTAAATGTTATGGCCATACATGTGTATAAACTGTATCCATTAAGGATACTCTAACCCCCCTCAGCTCAAAATTTGTGATTTTTTAATTATTGCATATTCCAAAAGTTGAGATTGTGATCTTTATACCAGAGCAGACCCGATAAAAAAAATTTGAATTTGAAGACCGTTAAATTTGAAGATAAAACTTGACTACATTATTTACAACAGGGGTGTTTTGACAATACATTACATACAGGTAGCTCCCTGGAGAGGATTAATTGTCTGACCAACGCGTATCAACAGTTTCCGTGTATTGTATATTGAGCACTCATTCACTGAAGCCGCATGTGGTTGAACTTGATTGGTGTTAGCTTTTGTCAATTTGATAGATAAACAGGTATATTTCACAATATGCATAAATCCCAAATCATAAATCATTATCACTATGCATAAATTATTTGCGAAACATACATAGAATGACTCAATTCGATATTATAAACAAATTGTGAAAAAACTAGATTGCATCACTTCAAAGAATTGAGCATGTAAGAGGTAAAACTGTCATAAAATAGATCAGAAATACATTTTAACAGTTTTCTCTGCTTTCATTTTTAGTGTACCGGACTTGGGAAAATGCCTACTCCTCAGATGTTTTTATACCTACAGAACTGATTTTTTGCACACATCATCTTAGCATATAAAACTAAAAAAACAGTCATTCTGATTTTTAATATCTTTTTCGTTTCTTAGGCAAAGTTATAAGAAGTTGAAATTTCACGATTCTGACTCAATATTGCAAGAAAGTGAAGACAAATAGGAAAAAACTGAATGATTATGACTGTTTTTTGGTTCACATAATGTATTATATGTTGATATAAGATTGAACAGTTGACGTAAATAGTGTAAAAGAAGTAGCAATTTGAAAAAGAGGTAGCAAAAATGTACTTTATATGCAAAATATTTTTTGTCGTAAGTTTTAGAAAAAAATAATTTACTTATTATTGTTCTGCAGAAAAAGGCGATTCAGAATATATTTACATGTGTTGAAAAATTCACAGTAGTAAAGAAGAGAAACGGCGAAACGTAAAAACACTCTGTAGGGGGGTTAGAGTATCCTTAACTCACTATACGCTGATTCATCGTTTGCTATATATGTAAGTTAATGTATATATATAATATGCCCAATATTTCTATTGTCTCTTACCGTAGTTGTATTTTTTAAGGTGTTTCTGCCATTTAACAATATACGGTACCCGGTATATCACTACTATTGTTCTTGTTATTTAACAATAAAGTTTGTAAATAAAAAAAATCTCTGATCGTTTACCGCTCTCTGTTTGGTTTCCATGGTAACAATATTTATAAGCCTAGTCTAGACTATATAACATAATGTTCGGCCAACTAATAATTTATTCATCTCATAATGTTACGATAGGAACCAAACAGAAAGAAAACGATCAGCGATTTTTTTTATTTACAATATTTATTGTAATATAATAACAAGAATAACAGATATATAATATTCAATGGCAGAAATACCTTAAGAAATACAATCGAAGGTAAGCTACAATAATAATATTAGGCATATATAAAGTAACTTACATTTAAATAGCATACAATGGATCAGCTTATAAACCTGCCTTATAGGGGAGTCCAAGTATACGTTGACTTCAAGAACCCGACTTCAAGAACAATCTGCAACTTCTTCGAAGTATACAGCAAATCCCTATAGATACACAGTTCCAAGGTGTAAAATACGGAATTCTTCCAATTAAAATCCTCATCGGGGCGATCACCTAAGTGACGGTGTCGGAAATATTTGTCCTCAATAGGATAATTAACAAAAGTCCCTTGATAGCATTAGGTAGATCGGATACATTAATCTCTTCACAGAGATATCCAGGCTATAAGTTCAAAATTCAATGAAATACAAATGTTGTCAAATTATTTGATCAGTTTTCGTATCTCTAGACTGGGTTGTGACTGATGGCTCTATATAATAGTGCCATCTTCTCTAGCCAAGGGTTACTATTCCGAGCTACTCTGCATATATTCGAATGCAGAGTAGCTCGGAATAGTAACCCTTGGCTATATACGATGCTACTACTAGTGCGTGGTAAATGGCTTTTGACTGATCCCCAAATCATACAATCAATTTCAGTTATATTTAGGGAGATGCAGAAGTTTCCAGATATAATTTAGAATAACAATACATAGAACACTCTAATAAACCCAATTTTACCCAATCAAAATATTTCAAAACAATAAGTTCTTGGTCAGAAAAACTATTAGATTATTTCCTTACATAACATGTCTGTAAGTAAACAAGTAAAGTTATTAAAACCCGATAATAACTAGGTCAAACTACTGGAATATTCAGCAGACAAAGACTGGGCCAAATGGCAACATTGTACACTAGTCAAAACTTTGTGTATAGAAATATAGATACATGAATCTATTTTAAGCAAATGACTTAAAATCACATCTTGAAGTCACTGTTTATTTAAGCTTTATAACACTGTTTATGATTATTTAATTAACATGTATTATGACAATATTGAAGGGATACAGAATTTATTCGATTGGGATAAACCTGTACGATTTTAAGCTGGTATTATATCGCTTAATTTCTTCTAAGTTAAAATTTTTAAACCTACTTCAAAAGTAGTAAGAGCGATTGCACAAATTGTGTAGCACAATGAATAGGTCTAATTCCTCCGTCTCAGACGGAGGAATTAGCCCTATACATTGTGCTAAAATTGTGATGTTTAATCACTGTAGTTAACGATTTGTGAATCCACATGACAGCTCTGTTTGTTTACAACGGAAGTTGACCTGGCATGGCGCACGAGAATTATCTTAATCTCGTTCACTATTACTGGGCCACTATAGAAACTCTCGCGAGAGTATGCCTGCGTATGGCGTGTCAAAAGTGACATATAATTAAACGTCATGCGGAAACGTCCATCAAATTGGCTTTCAGCCAATCAAAACTAAAAGCTCTGCACATATGACAGGGTTAAATTTGGAAACAGGCAGCTGGCTCAAAGGGTTGAGGCTCTCGAGTATGCGAACAGCTTTATGAAGCCTTTAATTTAATCTTATCTGCCATACTGTGTTAGTTTATATCATATTCTTCCTATTTACTAAGTGTGTGTCTTACAAAAGAGGTTATCGTTACTTAATCTCAGAAATACAATAATACTTCGATTTTAGCAAAGACCTATTTGTTATGGGCTTGACCCGCTTCTCAGGGCCATATTGCGGAGGAATACAGGGTGACCTAGAGAAGTAGTTCAAAGAGAGGTTGAAGTGCTTTGATAGAAACTTGTGGGCTTTAGCAACTTTTATTAACCGTTATTTGCCGTTACTTCACGAACAATTCATGTATTATGTGCTTTGGATCAATTCTAAGGGACGTTGTGTAACGTCTTAGGATGCGGTACGAGCTTGGATTACTGATTTTTCTGTGTTTAATCAAGATTTTGTTCGGTAAGTTACTGTCGGGGAGTGTTGACTTTTTTATCGTGTACTAAGTTGAGAACGTTGTGTTGTTGAGGAGCATTTGCATGGTAAACATGTCGCTCTGCAGGGAGTTTGTAGAACCTATTGCGCTAAATCTTATGTCTCATCCATGTATTACTGCCCATTTAGGCTTATATAACCACACTAGGACTCTAATAGTAACCATTTATTGGATGTATGCGCTGTAGAAGTACATGTTGTACACACTTTAACAACACATCGGCCATGTTGAATGGATATATTTTTAGCCCTGGTGTCCAAATGTCCATACAGTTCAGAGTTCTCTCACTGAAAAATGATCTTGGCTATTTTCTTCAAATCACGCATTGCATGTCCTTAATCCGTACTATTTACTGATCTTTCGTGTTCCAAGATAATGTCTGCAACCGGTTGCCAATATAAATACATGACAGTTACATATTGTAACTCCAATGACAATCGTTTGGAGATGTGCTGGTCTACCTATCACTAATCAGTATACATTTTGTTTTGTCTATCTATTTTCAACCTAGAATTCAAAGAAGGTTAAACCTATACAAGGAGCAATTGGGATATCATATCTCAATTGAATAGATCGATTGGACCTGACACATTGTTTTTGATAATGCCTGACGGTGAAAACAATGTTAGGAATCATCTCCTATTGAAATGTGTTGAGGTTAAGCATCCACAGTTTTATGGGTGGTATAAACAGATTGGCCCTTGCGTCAAGGGTTGATAGGTTGATGGCATGCAAATTTAATTAGGTCCTATCATTTCTTTGGACATTTATCATGTTAATACACATTACAAAGTCTATTAAACATGTGTTTGCTTAAACTATTGATATTTAAACATTGTTTCACATTTTTTTTTTTTTTTTTGCCCCGCGAGGGAGCGGGTGGGGCATGGCACTGCAGAATACTCCCTCGGCTTCCTCGGTCGATCGTAAGAGGCGAGAAAAGAGGTTGCTTTCTGTTGCCC
>JARFOD010083026.1:265-19214 GCA_031763545.1 Mopalia muscosa | reverse complement strand
CCCCTCTTAGACTCTTCTCTTCAAACTATCTTAACAGTGTGGGCGTCAAGATCCATTCATGGATCTCTTGTTTATTTATCTCTCACTTTCTCTTGTTATATTTTCTTCTTTTTTTTTTGGCTTGTCAATCATGTCAGGACAACTGTCACCCTGATCTGCTGTTCTTTACTAAAAACTGTAATCACATGACCTGAGCTTTAATAGCATTTGATGAGACGAGAAGGAGAAAACCATAAGTAAAGTAAATGTTTTTTCATTGCATGGTTAAAATTTTTACCCTAAAAAGTAAAAACTATTTGACACCCCTGGTTTTTTCGGTTTAGTATTATTATGAGCATGGCTCGAAAAAGTAAGGAATATGGGAATGTCATTGCCGGGATAATTACAATTGTCATGGGAAATTTTGAGTGAGAAAATAAAATACAAACAAATTCCAATAAAATATATATTTTTTTCTTCATCATTGAAAGTTGAAAGGCAAGAGAAGTTTTAATGATGTTGCTAAAACAATGATTCATTGTCTACAGAACTAAATGTACATGTACAATCGTTTAGCAAATAGCCTAGCCCAGATGGCCAGTTCCATGCTGTTTATGTATGCCTGCATGTTTTCACATTGTTATTAAATGTAGACCATCAAGAATAATCTATCTGAGCATGTGAGAATTCTGTAAACTGTGTCTGGTTGTTGTCGAGGAGATCTAGACATTAATATTTTCAGCTATTGAAAAAAAAAGAGAATTTGAATGGAATTCTCTGAAGGGCCTGTTCTCTCTGCAGTCTGCACAATTGCTGTAGTATAGACCTACAGACCCACTGACTTGATATAGTTTCAACAATATAATGATACATGTATTCGTTGGCTTAATATTTTCCCTGTCATTGATATCTAGATATATTTCTTTTCTTATTTCTAAAAATAACGATGGCACTGTTAAACTTGATTTCTTTCCTCATTAAATATAAATCACTTATTTAATTACCTATGAACTATTGAAAAGACAAAAAACTGTCCTAGGTGAAGCACATGTCTGAGAGTGCCATCTTTGTTTTTCAACTGTTTGTGGTCATGGACGCAAGCTTTCAGATCTTTGCAGGCCAAAAAGGTATGACCTTCTTCAGTATTAGGCTTGGCAGTCAGTAGGAAAGCAACAACAGTATGCCCAAATTCCACCTTACCCATTATGTGAGCGATGAGTTAATAGCATTACCAAACGATCAGTTAGAGTGGGCGAGATTGAAGTTCATTGAACCTAAACGGACAATTAAGTCTTTAGCAAGTTTTAGATCTTTATGTTTCCGTATGAAATGACAAACAGAAGGGCAAGATAAAACACAATTTTGAAACATGAACACTTCAACAAAAGAAGCTAGTATGATCGTACATGTATATAGACTCAAGGGTGAAAATGTTTTTTCCTACATATCGTTCAAGACAATGTTAACTAATGGGGAACTTTACAGGACAATCTGATTTTTTACCGGACATGTCCTGCAAATGTATAAGCTTATTATATATATTTCCACCTCTGAGACTCTTTATTGTAACATGACATTGAACATTACAACTAATTCCAAAAAATGAGCATTTGGCAGGGAAATTGTCGGCAAATGACTTTTTGTTACTCATTATCGGGGAAAAAACATGTTTTCTAGTTGTGATTATGAGAGGAAACCTTATGTATCCACAATTGGCTAGTTTAAAAACCCTGAAATTGATAAAAAAAAAAAAGTGACATCACCGATTTTCCCCTTGCGGTCTACATATAGAAAATACATATTCAAGTACATGTAACATTTAAAGAGTTCTGGGCTTTGTTTTAAGAAAACAGACAGCATCATTTTTAAACAGAGCTTCTGTACATGTACATCATGTCCTTTAATAGTGACTGATCAAGTTTTCATATATTTTGGCCCCGTGAGGGAGCGGGTGGGCCATGGCCCTGCAGAATACTGCCTCGGCTTCCTCGGTCGATCGTACGAGGCGAGAAAAGAGGTTGTTTTCTGTTGCCCTGGTGTTTGCAGAGCTAAAGTGTAACGGGAAGCAGATTTGTTTGTGATGTTCTATATTTCTGTCAGTCGTCATATAAGTGAAATAAGCTTGAGTACAACGTTAAACAATAAACACCAATCAAACAAACAATCATATATTTTGACAGCCATGTATTTTTAATGGAAAATGTCAACTCAAAACGCATGGATCTGAATTATTTAAGATGAATTATACAACATTTTTGAAGTTATGTTTTTTAAATTCAAATTTGGGAGCTCCATTTTGGAATAAAAGATACCCGGTATCTACTTATTGTCTAAACAAAGTAATGGATGATGTCGCACCGAAAATAGACTTCACTCAAATTGTTCAAAGAGGTGGTAGTTGATTGGTTAAAATTCTGCAGTACGGTGTAGCAAAACTGTGAATGCGGTTTACTCAACTTTATGACCCTTTTCAACGTAAGCTAACATAAAGATTTTCCTGGTTGAACAGAACCCAATATTTTATCGATACTCAATGTTAGCAAAATTAGGCTATTCTTTTAAACAAAAGCAATCTACATGATGTTGATTATCACTTTTACATTCCTCAAGAACCGGGTACATTCATTGTTATTGAATCCTGAATGTCCAAAAGATTGATTGAATTACCTCCCTTGCCAACATTACAAGATTCATTTGTTACTGTTTATTTTTTGTTTGTACCATAATTTGTATAACTGGACAATTTTTGTTTCTTTTTTTTTTTCAGAAAAAATGTCAAGATGACACAAGTGGGATAAATCAAGAATTAGCCAAGCTGAAAGGTGGGTTTCAAACTCCTCAATTATTTTTCGCTCATACATTACATGGAATTACCACTTAGAGTCGATACAAGTAGCTATAGTAATTAAAAAGCACACATTTCAGATGTATAAAAGACTGTTTGAAGTTGTTTTGGCCCTCTGGATAAAGGCAGTTTGTTTGATGAGTAACAATGCTGTGGTAGCATGTGCACTTACTATTTCGATTTACCGTTCACAGGATCAAATCCATCTGTCGACCATACGGTATATGAGTCACCAATCAAACAAACAAATCCTGGTTTTCCACTGTGATTAAGCAAGTAGCAGTGTGAAGTGGACAATCGGTGGTCATTTAAGTGAAATACCCTTGAGTATGATGTTAAACCCCAATTAAACAAACAAACAATTCTTCACATCAAAGAACCATGTGAAGTGGACAATCCATCATTAAATAATTGAACTACTCTTGAGTACAACCTTTAACCCCAATCATAACAAACCATAGTATACAGAGAATTGGCCCATCTGAATATCAGTTATGAAGAAGGAGATGATGTAAGAGATATAACATTGTTAAGCATGGGAAAAAAAGGTTAACAGATCCAATATATATATTATTTGTGCACATGGTAAATGCATTATAATATCAACTAACTATGCTACATTGTTAGTTGCTTAAAATACATTTTACTGGTCAACATACCCCGAATCAGGAATTGTTAAATGTGTTATAAAATATAAGGAGGAATTGTAAACTGTACATATTAGATCAATGTGAAAGACTACAAGATGGAGATGTGTTTGTGGCCAAAAAGAAAGTTTTATCGGCTTAATTGTATTAAAATAACATTTACTCAAAGCCGCAACCAAATTGCTTTTCAAAAATAGATCATCAAAGAATTATGTTGACAAAATGTATTCCAAAACAGTGTGCCACTAATGATAGACAATTAATGATAATTAATGGACAAATCCACGAGTCAAAAAGCTCAGCGAGACTCAGCCAGTACTACATGTACATGTATAATTTGAAGTATATTTATACTGTCAGCTATGGACTACATGTAAAATTAATTTTACAATTTTATACATAACTTCTGAAATAAATGTGTTGTTGTACTCTTTGGAAGGAATCCGCTGTCATAGAAGCAAAATACCCCTAAGTGTGGCATCAATCAATCAATCGCTTAATCAATCGCTTAATCAATCAATCAATCAATCAATCAACCCAAAGGATTCATTTTGTGTACTGCAAGTTGGCACCGTTGTGTTTTGATGTCAATTAATAGATGTGGGTTGACTATAAATGTAAGGTGACAGTATTGTTTGATTTATTTATCGCGGGCGGTTGGAGGGAGCTTCAGTTGCCCTGGTGCTCTCAGAGCTAAAGGGCCCCGTGATGGAGCGGGTGGGCCATGGCCCTGCAGAATACTCTCTTGGCTTCCTCAGTCGATCGTAAGAGGCCAGAACAGAGGTTGCTTTCTGTTGCCCTGGTGTTTGCAGAGCTAAAGGGTAACAGGGAGCAGATTTGTTTGTGACGTTCTATATTTGTGTCCGTCATCATATAAGTGAAATACCCTTGAGTACGATGTTAAACACCAATCAAACAAACAAACAATCATGTTGCCCTGGTGCTCTCAGAGCTAAAGGGGAACAGGAAGACGATTTGTTTGTGGTGTCTGGTTTGCGTCCTGTTGTTGCTGTCCTGTATTTGTCCGGTCCTGTCTTTGCTTGTTGCCAGTGATGTCAAGGGTGGTTTCCTTCATTCGTTGGGCTGGCACGTCATCATATAAGTGAAATACCCTTGAGTATGACGTTAAACACCCAAACAAACAAACAATCGATTTATTTATAAGTTAAAATTGTCAGTTTTTTCCTCCAAAAGCAAGTGGTAGTTAAATCTGCTATAGCTGAGTAATTTCTTGTTTTATATCAGTAAAATTGTACTTCAGTGTGTTTATGTGAATTATGTGCACAATCTGAATATTATGTGCACAGGTGCACATTTACCCTGAACAAACACAACTACTCATGGATTTTTTAATATTTTTTACAGAAGATAATTCTGCAAAAGAAGAAGAGATAAAAAAGTTAAAGGCGGCCCCTGTTCCAGGTCAATGGTAGGTTCATGTATAGAACATAGCAGAAAGATTCCCTTGGACAATATACCCTCACTGGTTAGACTCCATCAGTCACCTTCTTTATATGATTGAGTCACATAATGTGGTTTTCACAAGGGTTTCCATCCAGATTAATTTATAACAAGGAATAGTGTGAAATAGACAATCTGTCATATAAGTGAAATACCCTGGAATAAGATGTTAAACCCAATCAGAATAAACAAACCCCCAAAGTAATTAAAGGAACACTTGGAGGCAGGGGCTTAGCCAGTTCTAAATCAAAAGTATGGCAGCCAAAACGGTCATTTTGCTTCACTTTTCAAATAACTGGGTGTCTGATTGAGACAGTTTCCCTATCTCCGGCTTGTTAAAGTTTCTTAAAACAGGGTGTCCAAATGAGGCAATTGTTCACTTCAGGGTGTCCTTCTGGACGGGTGTCTGCCTAAGCCCTTGAAGGGAGGCAACATTCCCAACAATGTTGAGCTTGGTTGGAGGGAATTCTTTTGCCCTGGTAAATGGGGAACAGGAAGCTGATGCGTTTCTGATGTGTTTGTATTCTGTTCTGTGGTTGTCCTGTATTTGTCCTTTCTTGTTTTAGTTTGCCATTTGCTAAATTTGCTAAATACAGGCAAATAACCAACTCAACCATAATTGCATCAATGTTTACTATCAAGCAGCTGAGAGCAGCAATGTGTGTCCCAAATATAGTCTTGGTGTCTTACAGGCCCTCCATTCCAACGATTCCTACTTTCCTAAGTGTTGCTTTAAAACAAATTTATGGATTAACTTTAAACTTTATATGTACATGTAGCCAGTTGGGGTTGGATTTCACCAAATTCCATTAAACAAAATGGGTGTTATTATGTCATTTCTCCAAACTCCATTAAAGCTAGATGTTATAACCATACGAACGGTTATATGGCTTTCAAATTTAACATCTTTTCGCTGAAACAATAGAAGCTTTATTTCGCTATAATACTGCACCTTTAACAGAAATAGAAAAAAAAATAAAAAAATAAAAAAATTTTATCTAGGAGGGATGGAACTGTCGACCTTCGGATTACAAGAAGAATGTGTTGCTATATGCGCTATCCGGAACGGATAACTGTTACTGGTTGAAAAATGTTGTGGTATATGTTTTACATGATGAAAAATACTGTTCAGATGTTCCAAAGGGCACAATTCTCTCAAATAGTACCTGTCTTCATATAAGTAAAATACAATACTTATTACAAATCCGTATGGTGAATGGTTTTTCACTGTAAACGGTTATATATTGTTTTTTTCGATCTGCTCTTCTATTTCAATGGACTCTTACTTTTTGTTGTAGTTCAATCATGACAATCATTTTAATTATCAAAAATCAAGACCTACGCCTAATTCAATCCTTGAAATTTTTGAAGATGAATAATGCAACCTCATTAAAATACGACTAAAATCGCAACTTCAACTTTTGAACTTTTTTCAACTTTAATGGTTTATAAGTCTTTAGATTAAAATAGGAAAGGCTGTAATCTACATAAATTTAAATATACTATGGTAAGAAGTTTTCTTTCAAATGACTCTTGAAAACGTCACTTTTGCCAACTTTGACCGGAAATAACGTCACATCTATTAACCTCAAGCAAAAAGTGCTACCGTATTATTGCTCGTGAAGTAAATCCGCGTTTAACGATATACGTCATGAACCGGAAGTCCAAAAATAGGGGTCACATGACTTTTTTTTACCTACCATATATATGATACCAATGATGTGATGGAAATAAAGATTTCAAACTAAGCCTCGCTGGATATGGCCTATAAGCCTATTAAATTTCAGAGCAATTCATATACTCGTTTTTAAGCCTTTAATCAAATTTTCAAAAGATAGAAAATCAAAATGGCGGCAATATGACGTCAGGCTTTAGAATTATCTCTACGCCATTTTTGTGTCAATTTAGTTTCTGATTAGATCAGGTTAGCATTTGACTGATACCTGATTTAGTTTTCAAGTTAATTAGAGAGAAGAATAATAATAATAATCCGAAAGATTTCAATATATCTTTCAAAATAAATTTGAAAGCCATAATAAAATGGTAGCCATAGCTTAATTTGACTAATTCAGGTATGTAAATGTTGTAAACTTGATAATTCACGGATTTACATGAAATATAGCCTCATCCTGTTAAGAACTTTGCTTCCTCAGGAGTACTAGTAAGTTATAGGATGGGATTGCATTTCACCAAATTCGCTAAAACAAGAAGTTATAGGATGGGATCGCATTTCACCAAATTCTCTAAAACAGGATGGCCACCATTGCAGGATTTTACATGTTCACTCCCATGTTTTGTGAATGTGATAGCTTGAGAACAGATGCACAGATTAACTTGGAATTTAGCTTTCTTCTATAAAAAGGAAAGATAGGATTGCATTTGACCAAATTACACAAAACAATATGACCACCATTATATACTGTTTTCATTATTGGTGCCTTTGTGATGTGAACCTGATAAACTTGAAATTTGCACTAAGCTTCCTCTCCTTCAGATGATGAATGGTGTGGATATCACCAAGTTCAATAAACAAAATGGCCACCATTTCATAATTTAGCAATATTAATGTCCTGTGTGTAGTGAACACAAGGCTTAAAAACAAATTCACAGATTTAATTCTAACTAAGAAATACATGTAGTTTCCTACAGTTTACAAATTACAAATAGATCGGATTGCATTTCAATTCATTTCTCAAACAAAAATGGCCATTACTCAAATTCTTTTTTTAAATACCATAAGTATGGTTGTATTTCACTAAGTTTTACAAAAAAATGGCTGACTTTGCCTTTTTTACCAACATGGTGAATACACCATAACTTTTACTCTTTGACTTTTTAGAAGAAAAATAATGGCTCTTTAATAAAATTAGTCATAGGTGATTTGAATGAGATTATGAGCATATTTTTTTTTTTAAAAAGCCGTTGTTGGTGGACCTGCTACATGTAGCTACCCAGTTTTCATATCTACTTTCAATTACATGTTTTCTATTCCATTTGCTCAAAAAATGGCCAAGTGTGATTCTAGTAAATTTCCTGAACATGATGGCTTGCATCTGATTACTTCGAGAAAAAAAGTGATGTACTTCCATCTGTTCAATGAACACGCTATTTTGAAACATGTGACCTGCAGGGAAAATAACATAGAAATAGGCTACTGGTATTAGTATTTTATAAAATACTGTTCCTTTTTTTTTTGAGAAATGTCCTACTTTTTCCTACTTTTGTCCTACTTTTCCCTGAAAATTGTTCCTATTTTTTGCCCATGACATGTTGGAGGGCCTGGTCTTAGCACTGGAGAAAAATTTATTTACTAACAGAATAAAGCACTAAACATTTTAATTGCCCTTTTACTGTTATGGTATACAAACGTAAAATAAGTAAGCTTCCCTTTTGCATGGTGCTAGACACCAATTACTAAATTAGTCATTTACTATTCCTGCCAGGCCGTCCTGTCAGCCAGCTGAACTGCCACGGAGAGCCAACTGAGGATCAAATTTGAAAAAGATTGATTGTGTACTGTATGTTTAATAATGTAATATCGACCTCTTTCACTACTTATCACAGCTGGGAATTCAGTGGCTAGGATTATAACCACATGTTACCCTACCAGTTAAATCCCACATCGATAGCGGAATTCAACATGTAAAATAATGTTGTAAGATGTCTGGTCTGCTTTATTACATTGTATGCTCTGCTTTTATCAGCATTTGTGTGACACTTACATGTATAATAAATGTCCATAGTTGTCAGGAAACTTAAGCTGTAACCCTGCTGGACTAATCCTGGTGACTCATTCAAATAAATTGGCAGCCTGCAAAAACAAAGGCGAGTTTAGATTTTTTGGCCACTAATTGGTTAGATACCTAACCTTTCATTTTGTGATCAAACTTCTAGCGTATTTCTTGGTGGCAACATATTGCCTACTAATCCTGCTTCGATCTGAAACTGATAGTTTTGGTTCGTTAGTCCCAGTCAGGTATATAAATGAGCTACATGTACATGAAGTGGCAGATTGTTTTGCTAGGTTTTTTTCCCCATTGTGAAATGAAGAAATCGTTATCGTAAAAAAAGTAAAAAAACGTCTACATTCAGTACAGCGTCAATCAAACAGATATCACACAGGATTGAGGTTGGCAGGTTGTTGAACAGATTTATGTTAATTGATTGGTGTTTTACACCGTGCTTACTGGTATTTCACTGACATGGAGTTGGTGTTATCTAACAGCAATTGACACTAGCATAACCATAAAATGTGAGGTGTTTTGATACTGTTGGAAAGTTAATCTTCCTCCATTGCTAAGTAAAGACAGCCTTGCTAACTACCCTTACATGCCTTGTCTGATTCTTTACAAATGTTCAAAGTAGCAAGACATTGTCTTAACTTGTCTGGGTTCAGGATTGGTATTTGCCCGTCGACCGAGAGGCACTATAATGTCCCTACATGCACCCCTGGAAATAATGTAAAATTTCTCGCGTCCATTAAGGCCGAGTGGCTGAGTGGTCTAGGTGGCCGGCATTTACTGCTGGCGATTTGGTGACTAACTCTGAGGGTCGTAGATTAGATTCCCAGAAGAGTTTCAACCTGCAAAATTATCTGAACTAGAATCTGTTCGACCTAAGAAAGTGTTATCCCAAAATGACGAAAATACCACTAATTTTCAGGTTAAAAATTTATCACCAGATTTTACATACAGGGAATATGGTTCGAAAAAAAATCTTAAACATCATGTACTATAGGTTTAACTTTTATGAATTGAGTTAAAGAGATTAATTCAGTTTAACATCGATATTAGAGTGGGTTTTACAAATAAATTAGCAAAAATAAATTATATTTTTTCATGTAGGATTTCTCGTGACAGTGGGTCACATGGTCACATGATTTTCTGGCGGTGTCTACATGTACATGTAGAAGAAATGTTATTTTGTGCCTGTATCATGGCTAAGAATAATGGCTTACCTTTGTCATACGTGAGTCTGGCATTAAACACCAATCAGTGGATTGATAGTCATCCATTAAACTGGAGCACTATCATGTTCAAACTGTATTGAGCATAACTTTGAAGCATAGGACTTTCAACCTAAAAAAATTCTGGGAAGGTCCTTCCTGTTACCCTGGTCCTATCAGAGCTAAGGGGCAACATGAATCAAATCTGTTTGTTATGGAAGCACATAAAGGCCACTTACTCCCTCTCACCCTTGTCTGTGAAGAACATATATCAAAATCTTATGCTTTGGTAATATTTCCTTGATGTTTTGAAGGGCTAGGAAGCGAGAATGCAAGAACTATAGGAAGCGAGATTTTAGTGTTAAATCTCGCTTCCTTGCCTTTAAATTGTAAAAGTCGAGCAAGTGAAAACTCAAAATTCAGCGCATTCTCGCTCCCTCGGGTTACACTGCTATAAACACTAAAACTGGAGTATTAATATTTAAATCTCTTGGTTTTGAAACGTGGAAGAGAGATTTAACAGTTTAGTCTCATTCCCTCTAGTTCTCAAGGGGACTTGAGAATCTCATTATATATAATTTATATATCTCGAGTTATAATGTTTTATCAGTGTAGGACGAGGAAGCGAGACTGAGAGATATTATCGTTAGATATTGCTTTCTGGTAGGTGACGATATATAAGCTTATGCATGATTATACTTGGACGGCTGTCGAGTTAACATCAACTGCCGATATCCTATAGCTTTGAAGCACCCCTCCACAATCACCCCCAGTTTTTTGTTTATTTTAACTTCTGGGTATTTTTCAGTTAAAATACGTCACGGTCAACAAGTGCATGTTGCTTAGGTGACTTATGCACTCCAGAATTCGCTTGATGATCATGACAATCAGCTACTAAACATTGGTGACAGACTGAATAAACTGATTTATTAGGAAAATACAAGCATAATAATTTTATTTAGCGTCTTGATTAATGTTCCATGTTTTTATTACAGTTCATGTGACCAACCACTCTTGGAGCAGAGAAAGTCTATAGAGAAGATCTTGGAGAAGACTATCGGGGACCAGGCTATACAGGCTTTAAGATCCAATGGATTTGAACAGTGAGTTTTACTAATCTGTACAGTGTGAAGTGGACAATCCGTCGTCATATAAGTGAAATACCCTTGAGTACGACATTAAGCACCAATAAAACAAACAAACAAATACATATATTATAAATATTAACAATTAACAAGGATATATTTAAAACATTGCCACTATTGACCATGAAACTGTCCCCATATATAATAAAGTACTCAAAATGTAGTTCTACCAGAAAAGATTAGTTAACTGTTTTGAAGAGAGGGAAACAGGACACAGTTTCCGTTGACCTGGTGTTCTCCAATCTAAGGGGCAACCAGAAATCCATGGTTTTTGTGTTATTTAGTATTTCATCCTCATATTGTCTTATGTTTGATATCATGGGCTGGCAAGCTGTCATACAAGTGAAATAAATTCAAATTAACTTAAGTATGGCTTAATATCCTAATGAAACAAAGCTATAAATAAGATAAACCAATGGTAAAGTATTTAAATCGGAATCTCTAGTTGTATACCTTGTCTTCTTCTTGCCCAAACTGCCAAACTAGAATGCATATTCAGAAAAATGTCAAAATAATGTTATAGCGATATGAATTTGTTAAAATGTATGAATAGCTCAGACACAAGTCAGTGGGCCTTTTATTGACCAATCCCATAACTTCTAGGAGGCTTAGTGGTTTGCACATCTGCCTACTAACCATACTTTGTTGGGTTGTCCAATGGTTTGTGTCCGTCTGTTGACCATCAGGGAAATGAATGAGACACAAAATGTGTCTCTGGCAATAGCGGGGCTGGTTTTTACAAAGTTTCTTCTCGTGTTCCCCACAAAATGTAACCAAGGAACAGTGTAAAATGAACAATCCATCGTCAGAAAAGTGCAATACCCTATGATGTTAAACTGCCATCAAACAAATACACAAACCTAATTTCTATGGTAGATTTCCTACAGAAAATGCATTTCTTTTCCAGTGCTGAAATTGAAAATTCATTTTTTATATTTACATATATGTACAAATCCTTCATTCAATTATTTGCACCACACTAAATGCAAAACAGTAAAAGTTTAGTGATGAAGGGTTTCCATACAAAAGTCATCCAATCATTTAAAATCGGGCCTTTATCCTCAACTCCTAGTTTTAACCCTGTATGACCTATTTACTGAAAAAATAAAAACAAAGTAAGGTGCATGCTTTTGCTGTATATATGTAAACAGAAAAATACAATGTACCGGTAGTTACTGTTCTCTTTGAGTCCCAAGCTATAGCCCTGCATCGTATTGTGTGAACACTTTGCCTACTGTGTGCATTTTTGACACATGGCTCATACAAAATGCAGTGGTATATAATATATCATTACTTTTCCTCTTGTTTTGCTTTTGACAGACCTGGCAACCCTGAACAACCGAATGCTGGGGCCCCTAAAGGTATGTACATTTCATTAGTTAACTGTGTTAATGTCAATATTCTTAATATCTGATTGACTTCTGTCTTCCTTCAGGTATATGAGTGAGTCACGATGTGGCTCCGACAATAGTGGGGGTGGTTTTTACAACGTTTCCTCCTGGTTCTCCATCGTGATTAAGCAAGGAGCAGTGTGAAGTGGACAATCTCTTCATACAAGTAAAAACAACGTTAAACTTAAATCAAACCAACAAACACATCACAGAAGGCCCCATGAAAAGTAAAGTGGTTAGCATATCTGGCTACAAATCCAACTCTATGTACTGCTCTCTGGTTTGAGTCTGTTTCCCGGTTATTGGATATGTAAGCGAATCACATGATATGGCTCTGACTCTGCAGGAGGAATTTGTGAGGTTTCCTCCTGATTTTCCTCTGCATGTAAGCCATGAACAGTTTCTAATGGACACTTTGATAACCCTTGAATCCAAATCAAATAAAGAAAGCAGGCGTTTGAGAGGAAGCTTCCTGTTGCCCGGGTGCTCTCAAGGCTAAGGGGCAACATGTAGGGATGTCTTTGTGATGTGTCCTGGGCTTGTCCTGTCTTGTCTTTGTTTGTTGCCCATAGCATCCCTTCAGCAATGGGGCTGGCTCACTGTCATATAATTGAAATTGAAATAACCTGCAGTACAGCAATAAACTCTATAACAAAAAACCTTTCTAAAAATTATCAAGCCCTCTGGCTATAGCCAGTTTGTTTGAAGAGTGGCAATGCTGTCTTTACTTACCCCTGGTGGAAAATTAACTTTACATCATTATGGAAACGCTTCACATCTTGGCTGTGCTAGTAGTGATAATTATTGTTGGAATACACTGTCGTCATATAAGTGAAATACTCTTAAGCAGGGCGTTAAACGCCAATCAATCTAAAAAAATATCCATAATGGCTGTAAGTTTTACTTACATAGCTTGTCTCCACTTTATTAAGGTACATTTTCATTTGATTAACCTATTTCAGGTGATTTAAGAGAGTTTCTTTGTGCTCTTACAGCTTCATGTAATTGGGCAAGAAAACAGCTAGCTGTATACGCTCGTATAACAGTATAGCCCATACTGATCCAATACTCTGGTAGAAATATAGCTTTTTGTTAGGTATAGGCCTAAAGCATAAGAACAATGTTGTCCAATCAGATACCTGTGAAACCCGGAGTCAGCCTTAAAAATCACACAAAATTCTTTTGGTTGACCTGGGCATGTGAGCAAACAGGTTTGTAAAATGGAGGCTCAAGGATGTGCTGCCCCTGTAACCAAGCAAACAATCAAAGCAGAAAGCGCGTTGAAAGGCTGATCAGAAGGGGCTATACTTTAAGCCGATCGCTGGTTATACGAGCATACCACAAACCTTGAACTACATATAGTTGAACACTGGTTGGCCAGTGTTTGTGTTAGATCATACATGTAATATAAGTGGCAAACAAAAGACTGGGAGCTAATGTATTTTGATCAGATTATAATTAGATTGGTGACCCCACAAAACAAAATGCAGCTCATTTTTTTTAAATTTTATCAATACATCCATGATAATACTTAGGAATGTTTCCATGAATACAAACCTGATCTAAATGTGAAAAGTTTTTCTTCAAACAGGAACTATGAAGTGAGTCCCCTCTATTCGGCGTAAATCCATTCTTCGTCTGAGCTGTACCCCCCAGTGGGATCTCAGGGCCCAGACTGATTGACAGGGATACTGGCTTCAATATGGCACCGTTAGAAATCACAGAATTATTGGTTGCACCGTTGGAGGTGGTGGAATTGTCAAGAGTGTTTCGTCTTTCTGACGTAATTTCCACAAGGTCATTTGGCACAGTTTGTCGTCTTTTGAATCTCCTAGCATCTGGAGATATGTTAGTTTGCATTGATATAGAGCCACAATTATGGGTTGACCCAAACACAGGAGAGTTTGAATTAGAGCCAGACTCGCATGGCTGATTTTCCTCCTGCTGAAGAAAGTTTGTTTGACTATTATCATGGGGCCCGTCTCCCTGATCAGATTTGGTAGCGTGGGTTTTGACTTCATCTACTGTCTGGCTTTGACAAGGCTTTTCAGCCACTAAAATGTCTTGGAAAGTTTGCTTCCAGAGATTTTTGCATAGATTATCAATGTCGGCCTCCACAACTTTAGTGGGCTGTTTAAGAGCCTGGGGAGGACCAGACTTTGATAAATCCTCCGTTGACGGACTCAGCACGTCATCAGACCGATCCCCAATAAAAAATTTGCATTTTCTTATTGGAATGTTTTTAAGTTGTTCCTCCCTCAACAGACTACTATCTGCAATTGTTGAAAGGTAGGCTTCTAAATCTTCGGTGGAATTGCGGGCCGGAAATCCTGGAGACATTGACTGAAGGTGTGTGGTTAATTTTAATCCTTCCCACCCACACGTCTTCTCGCTTCCGATTGATTCAGAATCGCTGTCAGATTTATCAAAGTCTAAGTAACGTTTTTGGTACACTGGTGGTGCGTTATTCACATAAGAGCTACTTGTGAACAGAACTTTGGGGCTCTCTTTCCTTTTAGCTGAAGTTAAAAAATTATGTCCCTTCATTGGGTTTTTTGACACAGGGGGCGCCGTAAAATCTAAAGCTTTCAATTTGACCTTTGGTTTTGCTGACAGCACTTGGGTCCCTCCATTGTTATTGTGTCTAGATTTGTCGGATTCACCATGAACTTTCACCTCTGGGGAACCAAGAGTTTGGGAACACGATTGAGAGCTCTTTCCATCAGAAACACTGTCAGTTCTTGGACCAATGCTGTTGTTGTTGTTATTTTTTGAATCTCTACCAAATGTGTCTCCATAGCAACTGGATTTTCTACTTGCTGATTGGTTAATAGTGCAAGCTCCTTGTTCTGACTTCTGTTTACCAGACACAGAAGGACCAGTTTTGTTGGTAAAACGACATGAAATGTTTGGAATTGTAGGCAGTCTATGTATTGACTCCACAGAAACCTGAATGGTGACATGGTTGATGTCAGCTTGAGGAAAACTGTGTGTCTCTGTCTCCTGAGAAAAATCCTCCCACACATTATCACCCGGGGCAAATAATCTAGAAAATAAAAAAACACATTGTATACTCATTTCTATAATTGGTCTTATTAATTATTTTCAAATAAATTTGCCCATGTACTCATTTATTCACACATGTTTTTTGGATTTATCAATATATTTGTCCACTGAACTATTTCTTTTGTAATAGTTTGTCAGCCAAACTTTTACTCACCGTGTGCTCTCTTACTATTGGGACACTACATTTTTCTGAAAGTCATGTAGGGGTGACAGAAAATAACCAAGCAGACATTAGAGCAAGTGAAATTTTTCAGATTGATGAATTGATTGAAGTTTGATGCCATAGTTAAAGGCATTTTACTAACATGACAATGGTGTATTCAAGCATTAATTGATACTAGAACAACCATTTTATGTGAGACAAAAATAGCCAAGCAGACATTAGCAAGTGAAATTTTTCAGATTGATGGATTGACTGAAGTTTTACGCCATACTTAGAGGCATTTTACTTATATGACGATTGTGTATTCCAAAACTAATTGATATTAGAAAAACCATATTATGTGAAGTGTTTTGATAAAGTTGGTAAGCTAAACTTCCTTTTGTGCTAAGTGAAGACAGCATTGTACTTTACAAACAAACTGCCCTTAGTAAGAGGGCGACTTTGTTCAGTTTATCGCAAAAACTTACCTGTACGCAATAGGATAAGGTAGCCTTCCTTGTGTGGATGAGAGCCAGGCACTAAGCTGAGAGAAATGAAGAAAGGATCTGACAGCCTGCATCAGAAAACGTGGTGTTACCGATAGTTCGGCTTTCTCCGCATGTCTGCAAAACAATGGAGTACAACGACTTTGTGTAAAAACTTTGATACATCAGTTTTTAATTCCTGCCAATCATAATGTACATTTACTTCCTGTTGTGAACTCTCAGAATCAGCCTTGGAATGTTTGGTTGAGTGGGAATATATTTCACCTAATCGTCACACTGTGTGATTGGTCAGAATTTTGGAGAATCTGCCTGCAACACTTCTAAAATCACCTAATAATTATTATGTTATAAAAACCCTTTGTGATTTAAATAAAAGTGCTGATTAAATTGAATTTCATTTAAATATGGAATATTCAAACTTGACAAGGGTTTGTTTGTTTGTTTGTTTGATAGGGGTTTAACGTTGTACTCAAGGGTATTTCACTTATATGACGACGGACAAAAATACAGAACGTCACAAACAAATCTGCTTCCCATTAACCTTTAGCTCTGAGACCACAAGGGCAACTGAAAGCAACCTTTTTTCTCGCCTCTTACGATCGACCCAGGAAGCCAAGGGAGTATTATGCAGGGCCCATGGCCCACCCGCTCCCTCACGGGGGAACTTGACAAGGGAAATACAAGTATAGAACACTTGACAGCTAAACTTGGGATTTATTTAGCTTAAGCCTTTCTTGCATGAAAACCTAAAATTTTTCCCCAAAACTGTCAGATTTCAACCAGTCAATCAACGTTTGATTGGTGTTTAATATATAAGGTATTTAATATATATAACGACAGATTGTCCACTTCACACTGCTCATTGTCTTGTAACAGCTTACTTATTTTCAGGCTGTTTATCACCTCATAATGAACTGACCTTTTAGGGGACACCTGTACAGTCCACCTTTCTAACAGCACCCTGTTCTCATCAGTGGACAGCCCCGTTGCTCCACTCTCTGTGTGGATGGCCCGGGCCTCTGCTAAGCCATGTGGACAACGTGGATAGAGAGACGCTTCGATACACATGGGGATTCCATTACGCCAAAGTAACTCCATCTGACGCCTCACTTCTTCAGCTTTACGACACTGTAAAGAAAGAAAAAACGTTAACTTTTTAAGCATTTGAACACATTATCTCAATGACTCAAGTGGAGCTTCATGTCGCTTCCTGTTGCCTAGGTGACATGATTTAAAGAAAAGTGTAAAAAAAGAGGTCACAGTAATATTGACTTTCTCATACATGTATCTGTCTAGCAAATCATGTTAAGTAGAACAAAAGCGTGTACAATTACGGAGCTACAAATATACTTCACACTCATTATGAACTGGGACAGTAAGTCTCTGAGAGCAGTTGCCATGTATTTCAAGTAAAAACTGTTTTTTCATCCACAGAAATTCTGCATAAGATAAATATCCACTATACACTATCTTTAGTTCATGGGAGAGACAACAGGTGTAGAACAAAGCTTAATTAATATCTAACAGCAGATTTTTGTTGGACAGATTCAGTGATTGAAGTTATAAGTTCCTAACATCACACTCAAATATTGGCCCATTCATTTATTTATTTTATTTGTTTATTTGTATGCTTGATTGGGTCTAACCGTTATTTCAGTCATATGATGGCATGTCAGACCTATGGGTGAAGGACCCCTCCCTCGATGCCACTGGTAACAAAGACAAGATGGGACAAATACATGCCAATCACAGGATACAAAACAAAGACATCACAAACAGATCGGATTCGTGTTGACCCTTAGCTCTGAGAGCACCAGGGTAACAAGAAGCTACTTCCAGCCACCCACCAGAAAACCACCCATGTAATGCCTCTTACCTCTTCAGACAGTCTACTACACAGATGATAGGTTTGGTTCTGTGTGGACGGACAGTGAGGTCCCTCAACCCGTCCCTTGGCCGTTGCTCCATGTGGGGTCCTTGCCTCCAACACCAAAAATCCAACGCCTTCAAACAGTTGCTGTGGCAACCAGTCCTCTCCATCCATCTCTCGACCACATACTGTAACAACAACAAAACTATTGTTAAATCATGTTTATGAATACAGGTACATGTTTATGCAGCAGATTTCATAAAAGCTTCACAAACTTTAATAATGTTATTTAAACCAGATTAATTAGGGTTTTATGCCGAGCTTTGGTGTAAATCATTAACACGAGGCAATTTAACCATTTCATTTAAGCTTCACATTTTGTATGTTATTTAATGCTGATTGATTTGGTATTTATGCCAAGCTACATGTAGAGGGTACATCATTTGCATGAGGCAATTTAACCCAGGATTTATACAATGTAATAGCCAATTGAACATAACCACCTAATTCATTGTGTCTTTGGAAAAATTAATGTTTCTACGGTTCTAAATAAAGGCAATGTTTTCACATTCTACCATATTGCCTCTAGACAGAGTGCCATTTAAAACAAGCTGTAGCCCTTCAGCAATAGCTTCTCTGTCATAACCAAAATCTTTTATCACAAATATGGACAGTGTCGACTGCATACCCATTTTGTGTAGGTTCACGAGAATATGTCAGCCGGTGTTATCCAATTTTGTTTGTTTGTTTGTTTGTTTGATTGGTGTTTAACGTCATACTCAAGGGTATTTCACTTACATGTATATGACGACGGTGACAAATACAGGACATCACAAACAAATCTGCTTCACGTTACCCTTTAGCTCTATCCCATTTTGTGTAGGCCACCAAACATACATGTATATCATCGGTGACTGCATTACAATACATATCTGTTTACAGGTACGTGAAT
>JARFOD010083015.1:6440-19217 GCA_031763545.1 Mopalia muscosa | reverse complement strand
GTGGAATTTGCCCCCCCCCCCCCCCCCCCCCCCACACTACTATATATATAACTGGAATAATCTTAAGTAACTTGTGAGCAATCCCTCTTGGTGCTGTCCGATAAGGCCTCCCAAGTGTTACATCTATAGGGCGGGGATCTCCCCCAAAGTGCACGCGTGTTGTGCGTTATGTTTGGTTTCAATGTCTTTAAGTGAGGCATTTACACAGATAGACTTCTGGCGGAGATCCGCTTCCATACATCTGAAGTTGGTCGCTTCCTTGAATCCTGCATGATAGTTCCAGTGACAATACTGAAGATACTGACAACAATACTGAAAACTCTCGGCTGTACTGCTCCCATTAATCATCGGATCTACAGAAATCCTTTCTTTATATAAAAAAAATATAATAAAAAAAAAAAGATTTGTATAAATAGAGGCGGATCAGTGAATATGTCTAAAGAAACTTAATTTAATTTATTGTCTAAATAAGAGAACTATTCCGGGGAGGTCATTTATGGAACATTGACTCGTATACTTTATTCATAATATAAAGAAAATTAACTGTTGCTTTGTTTGATTGAATCAAATCCTTGGGGCCAAATATCTGCTGCTTAATTACGCATTAAAATACATTCCTCGAAACATAAACCCTCTTAAGCTATCTTTTTCAATTTAAGAGCATTTTTTTTTTTTTTTTTTTTTTTTTGCACTATTTTCTTTTTCGAAGGACCTGACTAGCAATTTTTTGTATAAAAAACTGAGAAAGTCGGACCCTCCCTAACATTTGTTAAAGTCTGATGTTTTACACGTGTTCTGGCTCTACCCACCATGTGTTCTATTGGCAAAGCGTTCTGACCTTTTCCTGGTTGATTCACTATTATATAGATCAGGTCCGTAGACAATAGGCGTACAGCTATATAGCACAGACTATCTGATAACATGGGAGGAGTTGCCTCAGAGGGATCTACCTATTTGTGTAGTCTGCTTGTAAACCAATTATCCTTAACTACGATTGAAGCTGTGAATTGTTGTTTAATTAACCAATTAACATTTATCTTTAGCATTAACCAAGTCAGTTTGTGTTAAGACAATTCTAGTACAACCCGGTACTTTCGGGGAATAATAATGCAACTCGGCTATTTGAAAGCTCTCTGAATTTACGATAAAGTCAATCAAAAGCCTCAACGTCAAATAAATCGAATCTCTTTGAGCTGATTAAAACTGCAGGTAGTTCTTAACAGTTTTATCCATGCGACTGCCGCTTAACATAAGAAAAATACAGGGGATGTGGAATAAATCTTTCCTTAAAATAACCGTTAATCAACTTAAAATGTCTCTCTTTTAGGTACTGTCTTCTGCTCCCGCAGATCAAGGCACATGTTAAATTGGAAAGATAAACATAATTCACACTATTCCTGAAAATGACGTCAGAATAAATATGCAAATTTTTCACCGATTATACACCATACTATGCGTGTAATCCAGAAACCCGGTAATACTCACCTGCTTATGTCATCCGTATTTTATCCCTATCTGACGACTGATATCTTTATTGTTTCGTTTCCATATCTTCGAGTGCCGGGTGCCCCTGGCATCACTAGAGTGAGATATACGACTGGTACTTATGTATAGCTCAAACAACAACAGTCACGTGGGATAATTAGAGAATCAAGCCACATCAATCAATCGATCGATATATCAATCATTCAACCAATCAGCAGATATCAAACCGATGTATTTCGGCTGATGAGGCCCAGGCCGCATATGCTTGAATAACTCGAATTCGATCTCTACTCGGGTGATTGCGCACACCATAATATAACATAGTATACTCGCACGTCTATGACGATCCGTCATTAAAACACATCCAAAGGTATATTAAATATGAGACAGACGAAACATAAACTTGTGAAGTAGTCCCGTCTCGTCTTACCCCTCTTGCATTTCCTTGCGTTTTTCTTTCAGTGATAGAAAAAATAGTCCCTTGCTTGTCAATGGTGTCAGCTCTATTGGTACTTGTAACTGCCATTCATCGTTAAATTGCCAGTGAGAGTTAAATGTTTTATGCGAGAAAGATTTTGGTTTTATTTTGAGGAATAGAAATTGCGGGCGGCTATGACAGAGCTTCCCGTGGTGCTCTAAGAGCTAAGGGTTAACACGAAACCGCTCGGTTTATTTACATTTGTTTTAAATCCTTTTATTTTTCTGTTATGTTTTTGTTCGTTGCCAGTTGAATTGAGCTTTATTGCCTTTACCCATTGGGCTGGCGCTGGGTGATATATGAGTGAATTCCACTTAGGTACGGCGTAAAACACCAATAACACTAGATAACAAGGAATGGGAATTTCGCTTTACTTGAATCGCTGTTCCGGACAATACGTATGCATACATAACGGACGAACGATAGCAGCTGAAGATTGCACTTACTCTATAGCATTTGCCCAGATAGTAGCAGCATCTAGCAGTCGATGCACCGTCTGGCATGTTAACAATGTAACCAGCCATATATACAATCTTAGCAATGCTTGGTGAAGGTATGCGCCCGATGAAACATGAAGATGTCATGCCTGCAATAGTTTCTGCTTATTCCTTTTTTTCGATTCTTGGTAGATTGTTTTGTTCCTGGCTGTAGACCATCCCAGATCCTTATACATAGCTATATAAACAAACTGCCAGCTAGTATTTCAGGACACAGGGTAACTGCATTGAACAAAAATACCTCACCAGAAAAAAATATATTGCATATATTGCATCTTTCTTGTCTCTGTGCAGTGAACGTTGGGGAAGGCCTTCAAACCAGGTTTTAGTACTAGTACAAGGTTTTATTGCACAACTAAAATTAATTAAAGGGTCTCCGTCGAATTTTTTCAATCATGGTTCAAATCGTATATCAAACATGGAACAGTGACCAAAATGTGGGAAGATTGAATCTAATGATCGGGTTAAGTACAAGCTGATTGTACTCCGATTCACGGATACACGATCCACTGTCAGACATACGATATTTACAAAATATGTATCCTAACTGGTTCCCTTAATGATTTTCCATCGTATTCAATAAAGGAGTAACGTGAAATGACTATATATGTATCGTCATATAGGGGAAATGCCTAAGAGTACAGCGTAAAACCCAAAGCAAACAAACAATCTTTTAAAACACAACTTCGCACTAAGATATATTCTTAAACTTTTCTTTAGGAAGTTTGTATAGAAAACGAAATGATTTGTCTGATGTAATTAATATTTATACAGGTGTTAAAGTAAACATAGATTTAGCCTTCATCCGTGACCTAGGAGGACTACTTGTAAGGCCTAGGGTGACGAATTCTCACTACCAGTCTATGTTAGTCAATGTAGTGCGCTCATGGATAATCTTTTGAATAGTGCCATCGTCCAAATTGTTTGTTAAACTAACTTAGACAGTTTAGAAGAATTTGACTCATGGGGCTTAAGGTCCATGGGATGATTATGTTCCTGAATTGTACCAAAGTTTATATCAAGTATAATAGGTAAAAATTCTATAAGTAAATTGTATACTGTATATTGCTATTGTAGGGGTGGAAATGGTATACATTTGTAGGACATGTCCGGTAAAAATTCAGATTGTCCTGTAACAATCTCCAGAATTTATAGTTGTGGTAAATGGCATGCAGGACAAAATTGGAAAAATGTCTGACAAATTATTTATACATTTCCACCCCTGTATTCTGTTGCACAACGGTGGAACGAGAACATTTATATACATTAGAAAGATACAAAAACAGCTTGTAAACCCAAATAATCATAATATACTGTTAAGCAGGTATTATTTAAATTCTATATAAAAGTCAAAACTTTCTGGGCTTCAATATCCCGTTGAATTGCGATTTTGGTTTGGTTAGGATTCTAGCCGCTGTTTACTGCAAGGTTTATCTATAAAACCCGATTTAATGTTAAATTCCCTGGATACGTTTTTAGAATTTCCCTTTCGTGACAACTTAGAATAAATCCTGTACATAAAAACATGTCTAAAGATGAAATGCGTTTTTATGAAAATTCCATGCATCTGAGTGAAACTGACTGGAACTGATTTTCGAACTCGTAGATCTGCAACTCGCTCAGAAAAGCTACTCGAAAATGGAAAGGGGGTAGAGGGGGTGGGGGTGGACGGGGGGATGTTCTTCAATTTCATAGAATTTTAAGAGCGCGTACCTTTACGTAGATTGACACCAAACTGTTTCCCGTCAGTTGCAGCCAAATCACCCCACGGTGCATGTAGTAACAACCTTTATTTTCAGTCAGTTTCCAAAAATCCAGTTTCAGTGAGTTTCCTGGTCGATCTACGCCTAGCTTAATATATGTATATTAATACCATGGTACTGTTTCTATTGAACCCCATATTAATGCAACATTGTGTCTGAGATATGTATTTGCACACATCTTCTCCACTGCAAATACATACAGATGTTCGTATCTACATATCCTTTGTTACACGGAGGATGGATTATCGTTCTTTATTATAGCAGATATCAGTAAACGTTGTTGTTCAGGAGATATTTTGTGTGTCTATTAACTGACTGACTGACTGACGGGCGGACTGAATGGCTTACCTACTGACTTATGACCCACCGACTGATCGATTGATTGACTTAGTCCTCGCGGAGTTTCACTTATATGACGCCGGTAAAAAGCCACATTAACACAATCGCTAACTGCATGATTTGCTCAGATGGAAAATAAAATATTCCTCCAGCGGATAATTTACGCTTGGGCGTACCATAGTTGTGGGGTCTTTGTAAGGCGTATTCTGCTTAGAGCCCCTAATCGCTTAAAAGATTTTGGTGAACCCATATATATGTCATTCAAAATATAAACAATAGTAAACCATATATTTTGCTTTCCAAAAGAGAAACAAAACATACAGCAATAATGTTTATTTGTTGATGCTTATAGTGCCCCCTTCCCTCGATGCCCTAAGCACGTGCTTATTTTGCTTAATGATTGACCCATCCCTGGTTGCCAGTTTAGGGTAGTTCCCAGCAAGCCAAACAACGTTTCAACAAAGTTTTATTGTGGTCGTGTAAGGTTATTGCAACGGAATTTTGTGGCCTATCAGTTATGTTGCCACAACCTTAGAATACAACCACACGGCAACGAAACAGAAACGTTATAGCTACGTTGTTGTATGGGTATTGCATCATTTAACGTTTTGACAACGGTATTATTAAGTTGTACAAGACGCTACCAATGGGAATCTCCTAAAGTCAAAAAATGGACGTTGCAGGCGGTCCTCTGACCTCAAAACGGTCGAGATTCGTAGCCTTTTCATGAACGTCACAATGCGTAAATGACTTTAACGTCATGTAAAAGCTCCGCGATTACGAATGTTCTGACCTCAGAGGACCGCTTTGCAAGGGTAAATTTACCTCCCTTGCCACTTACCCGAGACTCCCGTTCACAACAAAGTCAAAGTCTGCAACGTTACCAATGAATAGCTGGTATGCAACGCTGCAGCAACGTAGTGTGTTTGCTGGGTTTGTTTGCACCTATCATAGGGCTGGCACATAGTCCTGTGAGTGAAATAGCCTTAAGCTACGGCGTAATAGCCAGAACAAACAAACATTACTTGTTTATACAAAGGCAATCTCCTGCGCAGGAGGTACGTTTCGTTTCGTTTCCGTTCTCTCAGCATACCAATCTGCGTTAGGCTCACCGTCAGAAATCCTGACCAAACCATTTTATAAACGTTTTAAACAATTTTTGAGCTAGTATTTTGAGGTAGGGGTGGGGGGATTTATCGGTTTCAATTGTCGATAACCCTGTACTATTATGTATCTTTAAAAATACTGTACTGGCCTACGCATGAGTGTCGTAATAATTAACGATCGCTTTTAGATAAGCTTATAGTTGAAAAGTTCGAGTCGCTCCTTTTTGACGCGTTTAGTATATTTGACTCCCTGGAGTAGATGTAACGTTGTTTTAAGTAGTTTGTTGTGAACACTGGCCAAGACATTCCTTTTGTATCTGATACTGATTTTTAACTCTTAACAGCAAACGGAAGTTCGTCCTCCAGTGTTCAGCGGTCAAACCAAGTACATTTAAACCCGTTTTCGGACCAGTTTATAGACCAATTTAACCATTTTAAAAGCATGCCAAGAAAATGGAGAATTAACTGTTTAAATGTTAGGTGATATGATACGAAACTAGAAAAACACAGAGGCTATTTCCTGTTTTTATGCTGTGAATGAGTTGACCGTAGTTGACCTTTCAGTTCGGGTCAAGTAGATTTTGGCGCCATTTTAAATAATGTATAACATCTTATTATGTGGTGTTATTGTATTTGCTAATAAACAGGATAGTGTATCAATTAATTTAAAGTGGAGTTTTGTCCTCGGAGAAAACGCGTAAAAAGTTAAATGTGAGAGCAGCTTTATTTCCGGATCGTTTTATTTGGCTTATCTGTTGGTCTCAGATATCTAATTAGTTTATTTCTTCAATAACAACTGTAAACAACCTTGTGTATTCACGTGTGTATCCAATCTTATTTTTTATCTTGACTTTGCTATTTTTGGTTAGTCCAGCATGTTCTAATTAAAAGCAAAAAAAAGTGAAGTCAATTAGGCACATTTTTAATGTTATATTCCCTCCACTATTGCAATGTTGTTGTGTCTCTGAGTTGGTTTTGAGGGAAACAGTTTGCCGTCGAGGAATAACTTGAAAGGTCTGAACAGTATGTATGTATTAAAGTTGGATAATCAGTCGGGACACAGGAAATATTGGTCAAAGAGCACACTCTTAGAAATAAGGGTTCTTTGAGGGTTCTTAAGTGGTTGGTTCTTTATGGAACTAGGATGGTTGCTGTGAGGGTTCCATACAGAAACAAAATGTTTCCACTAAAGACATGACTGAATTATACCTTCAAGAATTCCATTAGCGATATATTTCTCAATGGGTGTATATATAACGGGAATGGTTGTGATTTTTTGCAATTTCGACTGCTCTTTTAATTTTGTTTTCTTGACCACCCGTTATACCTCCATCCGATAAAAAATAATCATTAAACAACAATATATACTGATAGATTGAGGAGAAAATGTGCAAACTTATCCCGGAAAAGTCCAAACAACTATATGGTCAGAAAAAAAATATTGGCTGTTATTTTTTTAAATCTTTCTTGGTCGGTATCGTAGCACTGGCTTGAATGGTTTTATTGGTGTGCACTACGAGGTTGTGTTCCGACGGGTAAATGTCGTCGATTTGCTGATCGTTAAATTGGGGAAAACCAGCTTATCGATTGTTCTGTTTTCTTAGAAAGTCAAAGCTCTCGATTTTTCGCGTTATCCGTGTCCTTTGCTAAAAAAAAAACAGGACCACAATCATCCACTGTAGCAGTTTCTTAAGATATCATTTAAATTGATTACGAAGACGTGCTCCAACCGGGAATGTTGTCTTCAAAGGGTATTTAAACCGGAGCCAGATAAGCTACTAAGCAAGAATTTTGATTAAAGAGTGACCACTGACAAATACGTGCCCGTTCAAGGCCCAATGGCTGGTTGTAGAATAGAAGTAATCAAGTCTTTAGAATGGTAGTATTTTAGTTTCTAGTATTTAGCTTAAGTACTTCAATTGAATTGAGCTTCGCTTTCTATGGACGTGGAAGAGATGTCACGTTGGGTCGCTATGGCAAATCTTGCGCTCGAGGTAACCATGACAACCGGGGAAAAAGGGCGGGAAAGGTTGCTGTTTTTCGACTTGGTTTACACACTACGGGACTGTAGTACCAAACCAATCATGATAAGAAAGTGTGGATTTTAAAGACTAACCCAGAGAGAGGGGGATAGAGAGAGAAAGAGTGGCTTGTTTATAGACCTACATCTTCACAGGGTATTTTTTTAATTTTTTTTATTTTGTAGGACAAAACCGAACCTTGGAAAATCTATACGAAGGGAAACTGAGAAAATGTTAGATTATCATCTGATATCTTAACCCGATATATGCCTAAAGAGTTTGATTTGAGTGATTGGTTGATATACAGCGCCCAACTTGTAACGATGTTTCACTTATACAAGGCCGATGTACTCCAGCATCTGCTAGTCACAGAACCACAACAAAGTGTGAAGTGTTTGGTCGGTTGGAAAAAACTGATGCCCTTTCCCTGCTTAACACAGACCTGTCAGTTTGACTTGGCTCGGAACACACTGCCCTAGAGAGCCTATGTAAGACCCAGAATGCTTGTCAAAAAGGATTCTTCGCTTGGGGACTTTCTTGTACCAATTTTCTGTAAAACGAGATCTAACCCACTTACCCACATTAAATTGATCAAAAAGTGAATTAGAAAAAGAAACTGTTTAAGGCTATTAGCTAAAAGCAACACCGCGTTTAAAATCCACATTTCCGGATCATGGTCGATAGAAAACAGTCTCTTTATGAGTTAACCGGGGCGAATGAATACGTGCGTTCTATGGCAAACTATCTATGCTTAGTCACGTGTAATTCACAAGATTTATGTGTTTATTAATATGAATTATGTGTTCCTAATAACAATTGCTTATTTGGTTATAATCAAACATCTTCGTTAGAGATGCTTGGGCCGAGAAAACGCCTCGCTGGTATTGACAATAGATTTTCTGCAACTGTCATGATTCTCCTAAAATGCTACTATGATTCTGTACTTCTGCACTGTATCGTCTATAAAAATTGGATGGCCTTACCCTCGACCTAACCATCTCGTTTTCTTCCTTTAACACTTTTGGGTTATAGACCTACCGATAAAAAGACCACTCGGCTTCCATGTTCCAGTCAAAATCAATAATTTTTACGCAGTACCACACTCGCTTGAAATGTCTTCTGCAGTAATTAGGTCATACGGATTCAACATTATTTTTTTACGACGTTTAACACCAATCAAACAAACAAACAAACAAACAAACAAACAAACAAACCGCTGCTGACAAACGCCCCACAGCGGTAGTGGTAGTGGTCGATCAATTAAATGTTAAGAATGACGACAACTAATATATTGGGTTATGGGTAACCTTCAGACATCTGAAGAGAAGGTAATGACCATTAATATTGTGTATTAAGTATTGTTAAAAATTTAACCAATAACATATATTCAATTGATTTTCTCCAAAGTATACTGAAAAATCAAGCAAAATTTAGTTAAATTAAGAACAGGAATTCTTGAGCTTCTTCGTGTACACATTCCCTCGACTTCCATGAAAATAGGTTTGTCCTATGGAATACACAAGTTTTAATATAGATTATTTGAATTTGACATATGCGAGCTTTCGGCCATTATGTCCAAACACTAAGGTCGTAAATTACATTTTAGTCGCTCATAAAAATATCCGTTTTTAGAAGTAAGCACGGTATTGCAAGTTTCTGAATGAAAGTGTATGGTTCAATTGAAGAGACTTATAGGTATACAAACAGGTTTACTAGGAGAGTGTGGTAAAATATAGGTACCGGAACACAAGACTACCCAATGTCTCAACAACCTCATACAGATTAGTAATAGGGAGTTGATAAATAATGAGCCTGTCACAGAGATAGAGCGATTCTTGGTTAAATTTAATCACCTCAATGATAGATAGAGAAGCAGAGTGGCTCTAGAGGTTATGCACTTCCGCATAATACCACAAAAAGCAGCCGAAATATATGGGGGGCAAATGACGATAAATAGTTAATCTTTCGTCGTATAAAAGACTCAGTCATTACCTCAATTTCGCAGTAGAGCAGAGGAATTTTAACCCAACTTTTGAAGACGTTCACACAACATAATGTTGTCAGTATTGACGAGTAATGTCTCAAAATGAACGGATGTATGGGTGACGATATGAACCATTAACTTATTTTATTATATGTTTTATTGACAGACATATCCTTACGAATCTTTCAATGTAGATCGGATTGATTCACTCTTCAGAAAAAGGCAAATGTCTGACAGAGATACGTAGTAAATAGCTATACTCCGGCGTTACTGAAAGACAAGGCATGCATTATTAACTAAAGGACATATGGGTGATGGTATAAACCATTGAGTTTATTATTTTATTGACAGATGTATACTTACTTTATGTATGTGAGTTGGGATGACTTAATTATCACTATTGCATGAGTCTCAGATCTATTTTGGTTATTTTTTACTCAGGCAGTTTATAATATAGTCAGCACAGACTAAATTAATATCTCACCATGAAACTGATGTATGTGTAATGACCGCATAAACTTTCATGGCATAATCACGGCTTTTACATAAAAGTGTTTTTACTCATATGATATATCGTATAGTAGCCAAAATTATGAAGGAATCCACTGTCTATGTCGATCGCGAGAGGACCCCCCCCATTACGGGACCAAGCATGCAACGACGCCACAAAAGAGAAGCTCTGTGTTACCCCTTAGTTCTAAGAGCCTTAGCCATTGGGCAGGACCCTCAAACCGCCTTCCGCATCTTTAACAAGTTAAGGCGCCAACAGATTGGTCTCTGCGACACACAGAACTGTAGATATTTAAAGGAAAGAATCGGTATAGAATGCAACTCCAGTATGTTTGGGTGGAGTTCTCCCTCTAAGAGTTATCGCGTTTCGATAAGCCTATAGCATTTGTTAACGTAACCTTTCGCTTCCTCGGTAGGCATATCACAGACATTTATTACAGAGCAATAACTGCATGTGTTTCAATGGTAGAACGATCGCTTGTTAATCATTTGGTGGTGGATCGGTGTCCGGTAGGTGGTCGATTAGTCCCCGGTGTCTCTTGTGTGCAGGGTGGATCGGTCTCTTATGTGTGCTGGGTGAATCGATCTCCTGTAGGCGGGGCTCGATCTCGTATGGATGGTGGATCGATCTCTTGTGTGTGGGGCTCGATCTTCTGTAAGTGGGGGTGGTGGTTTCTTGAGTTCTAACAGTGTAATGTTGTCATATCAGGGAAATGCACATGAGAGCAGTGTTAAACAAACATGCTACTACTGCTTTCTCAGATAGACATTTACCTCCACTATGTATACACTGGCGAAAATTCGTGACTTGCAGCTAAAAATGCGTTTATGGATAAAGCGCCTGGGGTTTGATATTGTGTTACTCGCTTAAGATCTATCAATTTGCCCATTGAATACTAGTATTTGGTTTAAAATATTAACTGTCTGGCCATTAATGGGAAATAGTACTGTAGTTTTCGTAAAGTTGAATTTTGAATCCAAGATTGAATACTGAATAATGCCCGTAACCATATAAACAAATTAGAGCGCATGACGCTTTGATTAGATGGGTACATCATGTAGAAGGCCAGCATTTTTAGTTACATTTCTGTTATAATTAAAATTAGTAATAACATAATTATTCTAAGTCAAGGCATGAAATTATTTTTTTTTAAAAGTCCAAGGAGATTTGGGGAGTTGAATTACACCGACTATTAGCAGCAGTGTACAGAAGTTGGAACGTTCAACACGACACGTAATGTCAAGTTTCAGTTGAAGTCTGAGGAATAAAACACCCTTTCTTAAGAGGCCATTACCAACTGCGTTACTTACTTGTCCTCAGTCACAGCACCTCGACTTTAAGAAAGACGCAAGAGGTGCCAAGATCATCGAAATCTAGTTTAACGGCTTGACAATTAGCCAACAGTACAATTGAAAGGGGTGTATCGGGGATTTGTTCCCTAAAAGCATAAATATTGTAAAAGATTAAAGAGTAAAAGTTAAAGATTAGTCTTGTTTGTTTGTTTGTTTGATTGTTTGATTGGTGTTTAACGTCGTACTCACAGATACAGGACATCACAAACAAATCTGCTTCCTGTTACCCTTTATCTCTGGGAACACCAGGGCAACAGAAAGCAACCTCTTTTCTCGCCTCTTACGATCGACCGAGGAAGCGGAGGGAGTATTCTGCAGGGCCATTACCCACCCGCTCCCTCACGGGCCCCCTTAGTGAGTACAGCTTTAAACCCCAATCAAACAAACAAAGAAATACTTCACTGGGTTTCACAAATGTCATGTTATAACACTTTCAACACTTACAATTTATTATTGTATAAAAAATATATTTAATCCGCTTAGCAGTACAATTCTATTTAAAAAACGTTCAGCAAAGTAAATTCTAAAATATTAGGATTATAATAAATATTTGTACATATCTTTTGGGGTACTGACCATAAAAATGACACATGTAAAATTTTCACCAATTTTATATTTGATTTTAACTCCAAGTAACAATAAACGTACGAGTGACAGAAGATTTCCAAACAGGGGAAACATCGTTAATTTGTAATAAAAAGGCAGAAACCGGAATTAAGCTTTTCAGCCAAGGGCCTTTTGTGGAAATCATCGAGGAAACTGCAGTTACAAAATGTCTGGCGGGACTGGTGATTATGGTTAACAGTGTAAGGCAATTGCAAAATAAAATAGAGGAGATAGACGTCGTTGATGATAAACTACAAGAATATTATACATAACTATATAACTATTTTACATTAGACATTTTTATCTAGACTTGACAATGGTTGTCTATGATAACTTGAAATGCTTAATAATAAAATGGACCTTATGCTTGGTCACTTATTACAACAAGAAAATTGTATTCCTCCTGGGGTTCTTAAAATCAGTTTTGTATGATTTTATTGTTTATAACATTCCGTGTATTAAGCATTGTATATTTTGTTTGTTTGATTGGTGTTTAACGTCGTACTCAAGGGTATTTCACTTATATGACGACGAACAAATCTGCTTCCCATTACCCTTTAGCTCTGAGAACACCAGGGCAACAGAAAGCAACCCCTTTCTCGCCTCTTACGATCGACCGAGGAAGCCGAGTGTGT
>JARFOD010083004.1:0-19217 GCA_031763545.1 Mopalia muscosa | reverse complement strand
GTCTTAGCATCGAGATCAAAACGTCGCTACCCAATTATATTCAGAAGTTGTACATCCATAACAGTCGTCATGTCTTAATAAAACTTTATGTTGGGATGTCTTTGAACCCCTGGGAAGTAGTCAGTTGTTTATTCGAAATCAAATGAAGGATCAGACAACAAGTGTTTGTATCACTCAGTGACTAATCTCGATTTTGAACAAGGGTCTATTTCTTATTGGAACATGCAGCCATGATACAGTCAAGTTTACACCACTGCTACAGCTGACAATGAGAATTGCAAAATGTTGACTAGGTAGACTGTGTCGTTTCTTGAAGTCCATCCATATGAGCCATTCAATCATTGTTTAAATGAACTCTTGTCTAGAGATTGACAGACTGGTGTTTTACGCCAGGCCGAAGAGCATACCGCCACATAATACGCTATGGTGTATTTTAGCAATAAGTGGCACTAACACAACCACTGGTAAGCAAAACAGCACTGTCAAACTCTAAACAAACTGCCCTTAGCAAGAGTGTACACTGATGTCTAGGCACGAATTTTTAAAAATAAAAAGTGGGCTTTTCACACAGTAACTTGAGAGAAATTTATCACCGCTTTTAGTTACTAGTAATTTTAAATATTCAGGAGATATATTACATTATTTTGTTGCATCATTTATGTTAGCCAGCTTTTAAAACAATATGTCTTTTTACCATAAATACTGAGCCAGGAATTGCAAATGTTTGCTTGTAAAGATAAGCACTAGAGAATAACAAAACCACATATCCCATGTGGTCTCTCTTGTAGTCATACATTGCTGTGGATATTGCTTGTAATTCTTCTAGATTTGTTGGGAATTTCAACTCAAATAAGCTGCAATAAAATAAACAAAATTTTAAAAAGAATTGTTGTGGCTATTATCGCATGTATTGTTTCAAATATAGTTTCGAAGGACATAAATAAGTTGCTAATTTATGATAAGTATAATGATATCCTGTGTTGAATAATGAATATAATACATGTATTTCACTGAATTTGACACTACATTTCTTCATAGTAAAGAGACTACATGTCACTGTATACTATATGGCCTATATGCCCTGCTGTACCAACATTTATACAATCTAGTGGAATCTGGCATGATTTTCATATGGCTTTGTACCAGCTATATATGAATAAATACAACAATATTAATACATTTGTAAAAGCTTATCTTTGTTTACATCTTACCTATGTTTGTCAATCTGTGGTAGAAATGTCGAGAGAAAATATAAACACAGGGTTCCAGCAAGGAAAATACCTGGTATCCACACAACAGACGGCATTTTCAAAGAAGTGGTAAGTATCAAGTACAATAATTAACTACTGCTCTCAATTTATAGTACGAAGGAAACATTTCTAGCCTAACTCCACACAGAGAGTTTACTGGATTTCAGTATCACTATCAGATTTGTCATTCAGGTAAATTCACTGAAACAACAAACATGCCAGGACGACGATATCGTGGAATTAACAAATGTAAAATATCAGTAGGTCATAACCTTCGTATATAAACTTAACTGTGTCAATGTGCAATCTGACAACCGATAACCGGGTGATACTGATTTATTTTTGAATGCAACGTAAAACAAATAAGCAACAGGTTGCAACTACAACAACATAGGTTTGTTGTGAATGACGTAACTTGTTACAACTAAAAACATCTATAAAAGAACTATAAAGTCAGAAATTTTCTCAATAAAATACACAATCGGATTTGTAATGCTTCGAAAAGTAAAGGAGAATATAGCCAATCCACTATATAAACATTTCGTCTGCAACGGTGAAAATTTAGCAGACGCAACTAATTCTACTTTACGATAATGTTTATAATTTTTAGGGATCGTGTCAAATTTACAACAGGTTTAAGTACTAGTGTGTGCTTTTTCGTTACTTGTTGTGCAGAAGATTCTTTGTACGTTTGTCAAAGAATTTGTGAATATTATCAAACAAAATTAATTTAATGCAGGGCTTAAAAAGTCGAGACGAACTGTATTGCATTTCTATACTCATTACGACAACCATAACTTGGTCGATCAGGAGAATTGGCGCACATGTGTTTCTGAATTTGTCAAAACAAATGTATATTTTTTATTGAATCAGGGAAAATGTCTGTTCTGGTGTTAGATAATGGAGCTGGATTTGCTAAAGTGGGATACTCCAGTGATAAAGAACCTCGGTAAGGCGAATGATGTACGCGTTTATCGTCTAATTGGCAGACATGTAAGCCTAAGCTGGACGGATACAGGGCAGATCGTCTAAAAGTCAGATCGTATAACACATTTTTAGGACAAATCGTCTAACATGTTTGGTTAATTCGTCTAACATGTTTGGTCGATCCGTCTAATCAAATCATTGTTAGTTTATCGTTAGTAATATAATAAGATTGTTTTGTTAATGATAAAGGGACATATGATGCCTTTATGTAGGCAATACTATTATCCAATGAGTACAGGCCTCTATGCGAATTAGCTCTGAGAATGTTCGATATTTTGTATTAAAATAATAATAGTTGTTTAATGAATGCTTTTTGTTTATTTTTAAAATTTTGTTTTAGAAAATGTTTTATTTGAATCATTATGAATAAGACCGGCCCACCAGCATATATTTTAAAGTTGTGATTGACATGTTTCGAGCAACACCAGCAGAATGTTTCACGACTGGGATTCGCCTGAACGCCTACATTATCGATTACTTTCGGCTGTGTGACAGGGGAGGTAACTGGAATCTTTCACCCTTTGCCGACGCCAGAAAAATAAAGACGACATTTAAAATGGAAAAAATGTAAAACACCCGAATTAATTTTATACGATTGGTCCTCGTTTTATACGATATGACTAATCCTTTAGACGAATCGACTTTAGGTGTTAGACGAATCATCTTTATGTGTTAGACGAAACGTCTTACACGATTTGGTCCTTAGACGATTTGACTGTACCCCGGTAGGAGCTGGTTGATAAAGTTTTGGACTTTATACAGGCGAAAAAAAAATTATGAGTGCAGGAACGAGCTTTAAAATGAATGCTTTAGGTATTTCGATAGACGTTTTTCACGTTGATTCCTTTAAAAAGATTTTACTCTCTGTTTAGTTTGGATAAAAAAATCTCAATCTGCAATGCGTTTTGTGATGAAGCTGTACCATCAGTATTGCATACGCTATATAATGACGGTACCTGGATCTACATTGAATGCATTGCACAAAAATACTCACCTCGTAATGTTGATACCCATTGTAATATTTCTGTCACATCTGTAGGTTTCAAAGCCATCACTGTCCAGCTGTATAGATACTAAACTAACGTGAGATTTGTCCATAGCTTGCAACTGGAGTCCATTTCCAGTGGCTTCCCAGTTGCCAGATTCCACTAAATCTTTGATCGCATCGATCAACTTCTTGAGAAGACTTCCTTGTACAAGTTTAGCTTCAAACATGGTGACTGCGAAGATTTGAAGTTTAAAATAAAAATAAAATTGTAAAATTATAAAAAGAATAGCTGCGAAAGATTTGTCTTCAGGCTGACGACGCTCTGCCGAACTCGGATGATTTCAGATTAGTCCTTTCTTCGCTTTATGACGAGACGATCTCAGATATGGTGTTTCCCGCCAGTAGGGTTGAAATGGCGCTAACAGGGGACAATAACTGAGCCATTCATTGGCTGATTTTACCGGGAAGCCTTGTCAATAGGTTAACGTCACTTCCGACATGTCAGTGCCCTCTATAGGACAATAGTTGTTGATGTTGTTTGTTGTACCATTTAAGGTCTGGGTGCATAGTCAAAATAGCGTTTGTTTCTTATTATTTGGTAAAACCGAGCTGTGGTAATGTCAGTAATGACATAAACGAAAGTTAATATACTAAGGCAGTGTGTACAAGGATGTATAATTAACAAATATCTGGTAAATATTGAATTGTTTACAAAGGGAAGACAACCCAGAAAATGTTCTACAACCATTCTCTGGCATCAGCAATTCTATAAATAACAAATGTTGCAATAACGAAACGTTTTTATTCAATCACGTAGCAAATATTGACGTTGGAAAATAAACAACACAGGTTATCTATACCGTAGAATTTGTGATCCATTTGTAAGAGTCACACATTGCTTGTTAATGTCATATTCCATAGAAAGTTTGGAAGTTACCTAGTCCTGAGATAGCCCTAAATGACGTCTTAGTTGACGGTCTTACCTGTTCCATTTCATCGTGGCTATTGTATACCGTTATGTCAGGTATAACGGCATGCCCCAAATCTTACTGCCTTAGATCTGGTTGTAAAACAATCCTTCTAGGCAGCTCCAAGCCTCAAAATCCTCTCCATAAGTGCCTGGTATTCAGTAAGCTTATACGGTCTCACGAAGCAATGTTATGTTTGGTCGCTAATTGAAGAGTATAAGCTTATACAGTGAAGGTATGAAACAGCCTGTTTCAACAATGGCCAAAACAATCCCGCTCGAGTGCTACTACAAGTGGAAAATAACATTTGTCAACTTGATGCTTATCAAGTTTATGGTCGTCCTTATTACAACAATAGTTACACCACTAGTGTTGATTGTGACTGTATTGAATGCAGCATATTTGCCTGAAGTTAATATGCCAGACAAAAGTGAGTCGATGATGTTTACACAGATATTTGTAACTGTTGACATATTTTGTCAACAAACACATGTCTTTGTGATGAGGTGCGGATAGTTTATGTTCTTGACTCTCCAGACATAAGTAAACATTTGGGTGATTTGTAGTCTACTGTTGGTCCACTAGTACTAATCTGAAAGTAGTTCTAAGCGGCTGTGCTGTCCTGGTGAGCAGTGGAACACATTCACCTGGACTGGGTGATGCTCATTCGAATTGAATGTTTGTCACCTCAAATTGACTGTCTTACAGAACCCCCCTGGACCCATAAAATATGTATAGAATATATGGGTTTTTTTATGAAAGCTGCATAGTAAAGGGTGAATTCTATTCTTACTGATGTTCAGATAGTTAACCCTTGTCAGCCTCTGTGAATGTCACTGAGTTAAGGGTCAAATATATGTAAATTAAATATTGACTTTGCTGCCCTTTGTTAGATTGTGGTAATGCAGTGTGTAGCTGTATTGGAGGCTGTGAATTGATGAAAAGGACTGGAGGATTCTGACATTGGCACAATTTTATCTTTGAAAGACTAGGTGCATTTTAATGTGTATTGATGTGTTTTGATGGTCTATTCCAATTTTTTAATTTTGAACATATGTCTTTTTAAAAGCCAATTGAGGATCTGATTAGATTTATGTTAATATATAAGTACTTTCAACTTATTGATCAATATTGATCATGATAATCACAGGTTTTTTGACCTCACATTGAAAGCTACTGTTTCCTTCATAGATAAATGTAACTAATACTAATTTAACTAGAAAAGTTATCCATCACAAAGTGTTGTGCCTATGCTATTTATCCTGCTTGATCATTTCTTTGTATGTTTTCTGTATTTCAGATTTATAAACTAAAATGTATAGATCAATGATTAAAGGGAGGCCACTCCATCCATGGTTACAAGGATTGCAAAGGGCTGGCCTGAAGTCTGATTTTGGATCTGTGAGGACATCATGTGTGATATGGCAGAGACGATATTGGGCTTCTCAACCTGACTTATCGCAAAACAAACTGTGGGCATTAAGACAACCACAGCCAGTTTCAACTGCATACTTTAACCCCATGAGGTTTAAAAGTCAAGACCAGTATTCAAAATTTGGACACAACAGGACAAAAAAGACATCCAAATGGGGTGCCGTATACTATATAACTCTTGTTGGTCTCATTGCAGCTTGTTTAGGAAGTGATTGGTAAGTAAATGACACTAAAAATTGTATTTGCTTGCTTGAAGATTTTTGTGTGAGAACTGTATTTAATTGGTAATTTTAAGATTTTATTTTAAAATACTCAATTGCTTGAATGAGGGACATTATTATGCAGTGGTTGCTGGCTCACAGTTATTCTTCAATCTTGGTTTTGTACTGTGGACAAATCTTAATAATAATTATCCTTTCAATGCTGTTTTGCAGAGTGCAGATCATCAATATTACTGTAATGTTAGGCCCATAATTTATGTACTGTTGTGTTTGTAGGGTTGATAATCTTCTAGATTTAATGTTTGACACATAATTTATGTACTGTTGTGTTTGTAGGGTTGATAATCTGCTAGATTTAGCTAAGGTAGACGCCGCATCTACTGAAGTTCTTAATGAAGGACAGATTACAAACCAGGACTCTGAACCAGATGACTCCACGGATAAGAAGAAAAAGCGAAAAGTCGGCTTCAGGGATAAGAGGGTTTGTCCATTGGCTATGTTTAATATGTTTGAGCTGTACACATAGTCAAGGTGTGATCTTTCAGTGCAATGCGGGGAACTGAAATACTAAAACGATTTTAAATCAGATGTTTTCGCACTTAAAAAATTAAAATAATAATTGTGTATAACCTGGCATTGTTGTTCGTTGTTGTATATTAAATTTAGATGCTTATAATTGTTTTGATGATTTGACAGCGACTTATTTGATTATTGTTGCAGATAATTGAGTATGAAAATCGCATACGGGCATACTCTACCCCTGACAAGATCTTTCGTTATTTTGCCACACTAATGGTGAAGAAGGATACAGGAGAACAGGAAGTTTGTATGACACCTGAAGACTTTGTTCGTTCCATTACACCTGGAATTAAACAACCTGAAGGTAAATGATTTATTAGTTTATTACTTTGTAGCCAATAATGGGTTATTTTGGGTTATTTTTGTTGTAATGTGGCTCTAATCATTTGTATGTCTGTATTTACCATAAAACTAAAAGCTAATAAATGGAACTGAATCATTAAGTTTGGAACTACAATGTTTTGTTGATGTATTAACAGTAGTAAGTAGTAATAGTAGTAAGAAGAGTTATTTACCTTTAAGTAGTGTTTATTTACCTATTTTGAAAAGAAATATATTTGATTGGTTAATATTTGTCGAGCTCTCCTGCTTAATGATAAAAGTACCTAGACATTGCTGGGTGGATAAATTTGACTACTTTGTGCATTGCCCAATCTTTAAGATGCAATAATAAAATGGTCATAGCATGACAAGAAAATTAGAGAGCTTAATTGACACAAGAAATGATGCCCGTTTTACCTATATGCATTTTAATGCAGCCCGGAGTATTGCTTTAAAGAGATGGAAATGTGGCTCACATAAGTATACCCACATATACCCACTCATTCATTAAGTCTATACTTGTTAATTATATTGTCAATCCTTTCATTTAATAGCTTTACACCCGACTGATGTTTCGTGATCAATAAAGATAGTCATATGGTTTGTCTAACTGAGTTCCCAGTATGCAAATTTTAAAATGGTAACATTGTAATTTGACGTCTTTCTTCTCTATTTAAAAATCCAAGTTTGTGACAAACGGTTTAATCAGGATATCTGAGGAATGTGTCCACTGTGACTCATTATTACTAATTTTGACCTGAAGGGTAATTTTTTGCGCCTTAGAAATTTCATTCAATTGAAGCATCATTAAGCTCTAGGCTTTCTCATTGTTTTCATATTAATGTAATAGCTTTAGAGCAATTTCATGTTAAATCACGAACAGAAAATGAAACTGTTTGTGAATTGTTGCAATATGCTGAATATTATTTTTATGACTGTATGACACTCCAAGATAGGCATATGGTTTGAATTATTGTGACTAGGTAATTTGACACTGTCTTATCTACATTTAGGTCGCAGTCAGAAACTCCTCCCAAAACCAAATGGAATACGGCCATTTGACCCGGAATTTATTCTTATTTTTCAAAAGAAATCTTAAACAGGGTACAGGCATACTACTTAGATTGTTTCAGTTTGTTGTAGGTTTTTTTTTTTTTTTTTTAAGGAAACTTTAACGATTTTATTTGATCTTTTGTTATGTTTGGATTTTATTTTTCTCACAGGTTTGGGTTTAGATCAGTTCAAAAAGTTTGACCCAAAGGTAAGTTATTAAGCATGACTTATTGTGACTAGGTAATGCTGTGTGGATTGACTATGGCTGATAGAGTGTTATAATGCATGTGGTTTGCATTAGATTTAACACTACTGTTAACAGTTATCAGACAATTAAACTATCTTACATGTATCTTCATGTGAAAATAAAAACCTGAAAAGACATACATCAAAGACATACAATAAAGGAGAGTTCCGGAAAGCAAATACGTTTTATGTTTATGAGTATTGTGTATTGTAAAGTGGAAGCATCAAGTAACACATAACTGCCACAAACTGTTCTAGTTGTCTACAGAATGGACTCACAGCATGTGAAATTAAACACAAGAAGTCTTGTGGAGGTTTTCTCTCGTCAATGTTTAATCACAATTACAGGGTCTCCATTTTCAACGGAAATAAGGAGAGGGGCACAGTGTGAAGTGGACAATCCGTCATCATATAAGTGAAATACTCTTGAGTCGACATTAAACGCCGATCAGATAAATCTTTATAGCAGGTCGTTAGGAGGGAGCTTCCTGTTGGCCCTGTGCTCTCACAACTAAAAATCATCCATAAGTGGACAGCTACAAGGAAGACCTGTCTCACTTTGATAAAATAATTTTTGGGAACAGTTTGTTAACATTTGCCATTTCTCATTCAGACAGTGCCATATGGGATACAGTTTCATGTCTTTCAAAATGTTGACAAAATTGTTTGGTAGTTATGATAATAAGCTGCTGGTCTTTCCATTAAAAGTAATTTCACGTTCGTACATTAAAAAAAATATATATTTACAAAAGTTAAAAAAGAAAGTGTAACAAATTTTAAAATGCAACGTGCCATTCAAATGCATCACATATACAGTAAACAGTTTATACTGACACCTGTCTTTTTTTCTTATCAGTTCTTTTCACATTGCAATTTCATGATAGACACATTTCCACCTACAAAGTGTACATTGTTTGTGATTGACTAGCAGCAGAATAACAAGCACTGAATTAATGGATGTTATGTTTTTTGTGTCTTTAGAAGGACACTTTGTCGGTGAGTGTTAGTACTCATTCCCTTCACTATATTATCTCACTGTAATTGACGTGTCTGTGTACTTTATCTTTTTCTTGATATTTCACTTCTGCTTTTAGTTTCTATACTGATTTAATGCTTTTTTTTCTATTAGTAGTATTTACATTTTTGATATTCAGAAAAAAACTTAATGTGTTTTGATGTAAATTTGTTTGTTTCATTTATTTAAATTAATTTTTGAGTTATATTGTTATTTGTTGTTTGTGAAAGTCTTTATCCCTAAAACAATTATCAAAAGACGGTGTGCAATTTTAAAATACTTTTTTTTATAAACCTTGGTCTTACTCATCTCATGTTATTGTCAGTGTTAGACATTTGTTAATACATACTGATACACTCTTTTTTGGTGTCATTTTTAATCTGAAACCTTAATCAGTAGAATCCAATTAGATGTCCATGTGATTGCACAACTAGAGCTTTTCTCTTAATACTACAGTCCCTGTATCCATACTCAATGGTGTCAAGGGTGGTTTTGTCTACCCAATGGGCTGGTATGTCCTCCTTATAGTAATTTGGATATAAAACTCTAAACAAACTTGTTCACTCTGAAACTCATTGTGTTAACACGTTTAAGTTTAAGTGATTTCAATAGTTTAAAAAATGGGGAAATTATGATCCATGTTTGAATAAAATCCTTTGGCATGCCAGCCCATGTGAATTGGGAGCATTCAACTCAATCTGTATGTCACCAGTACACATATACTATCTGCACAACCTCTGGCTGCTTCACAATTCTCCAGGATTTTCCTCTAGTGTTTCATTGTTGTAATTTCTCTGTTTTTAATCCCCTGGACCTGGAGGTACATGTATTGTCATCATTATGTTTATTGTACGACGTTAAACACCAATCATTAAACAATCTTGTTTATCTCCCCATATCTTAATTTTATACGTAGGGAACAAAACAACTCTGACTTCTAAAATTTGGACTTATGCACAGAGTTATGAGTTTGTGAACTCTTTTAAAATTTGCCGGACAATCACTATAATGGGATCAGTTTCCTGTGTGGTTATCGCCCTGTTCTACATTTTCAGAGACACTTGTTCCGAAGGATCAAGTCACTATGGTTTAACTTTTTAAAAGTTAATTTTTGATTATATACTCTGCCATTATCAGGATATCTGAGCCAAAGGACCTGTGAATTCATGACAGTCCAAAACTTTTTTTCTGGTTTATATTTTTTGATAACCAGGATCATTATACTAACTTTTGTTTCGTTTTATAAGAAAAAGTTCAGTATTTGCTTTTGGGAAAATGAATTAAAAATTTAAAAATGATTGAACTAAAATTAGCAAGGGACAATACAAAAATTCAAAGATTTGTTTTGTTTTTGGTTGGAACCTATTGTTGCTATGGAATCTAAATTTATCCAGAATCTATGCAGATTTGTTACTTTTCTCTAGAACACAACATCTGATCACACAAATTTAAAGCTTTTTATTTTTCCACCATATTCTCTGATGAGCTTTATTTGGTTAATGGAATAAGAGTTGAATCTTTATCAGGCATGAAATTCGCTCCTGGTCACTTTGAGTTTGTGGCAAGTTTCATAGTTATTGTGTGTCATGCTTTAGAAACCTTATTAAAATTAATTGCAATTACTGTTTGAACCCAGGCATGGGTTACTTGTTTTAAATTAACTTTGTTTTGAATATTTGATTTGATTTGCTGTTTGTGCATTTTCTGTTTATATATTTGCTGTTTTCACCCATTTCATAAATACAGTGCCACAGACATGGAATATTTTGTGTTGAACCAGCATCTTTATTGTTTGTCTTTCAAATATTTAGTTATAAAAAGTTTGATGTTTATTTGTGGACAAAGTTTTTAATGATATCAACATTACTGATGTTAGCCAATCGCCTTCTGGAAGCCCCCTATACTTTGCTTGCATATATATTTATACATCCAGCAACTTACCTAGAATTTAGTTCATACTTACTAATACACCCATAGCATAATCACCATTTTCTTTCATGGTTGGCTTAAGAAAATATTTTTTAGCTGGTTTTGCGTTTGACCTTTTTCTGATGCTCCCATGAGGTCACACTTGGATAGCAGTGACCTGTTAACAGGGATATCAAGTGGTGTAACTGTTGCTACTGTGGTAAACACAAATCAAACAAGTATATCTTTATATTCTCATACTGAACTTTGTTCAAATTTGAAATAAGTGTAATTATATAAGAATAACTCAAACTTCAACTGTGAAATGTAAGTACTGCTTATACAAGTTTTATGTGTTTGTATTTGTTTCAGAAATCTAGCCTCAAGTTCATGAGTATAGATGCAGACAGTATATTCTCAAAGCTAGGACAGAGTGGACTTATCTCATTCTCAGATTATCTATTTCTACTCACAGTCCTATCCAGTAAGTCAGTTTTCAGTGTAAATGAAGTTTTATGAGAAAATATGGGAGCAGTAAGTTCTCAAAGTTAGGACAGTGTAGACAATCATTCTCAGATTATCTATTTCTACTCACAGTTCTATCCAGTAAGTCAGTTTTCATTGTAAATGAAGTTTTATGAGAAAAGATGTGAGTAGTAAGTTTTCAAAGCTAGGACAGTGTAGACTTATCTCATTCTCAGATTATCTATTTCTACTCACAGTTCTATCCAGTAAGTCAGTTTTCATTGTAAATGAAGTTTATGAGAAAAGATGGGAATAGTAAGTTTTCAAAGCTAGGACAGAGTGGGCTTATCTCATTCTCAGATTATCTATTTCTACTCACAGTCCTATCCAGTAAGTCAGTTTTCATTGTAAATGAAGTTTATGAGAAAATATGGAATAGTAAGTTCTCAAAGTTAGGACAGAGTGGGCTTATCTCATTCTTAGATTGTCAGATAATCATTTTCCATAATTGTGTATGTCCTCGTCAACAAAACTCAGCATACATATTGTTATGATATACATGTATAACTGTACTTTAAGATTGTGTGCATGCATTATGCATCCTCTTCTACATTTGAAGCCTCCTTCCTTTTCTGTTAATGTTTCTGAAAATCATAACTTGAGTTTCAAAGAATATATTTTTAATATTTTGCTAACAACTTTTTTTGTCCTAAACAGCCCCACCGAGAAATTTTGAAATAGCTTTCCGAATGTTTGACTTCAATGGTGATGGGGATTTAGAAGCCAGAGAATTCAGCCTGGTGAGTATTGGGTGTTGTGTTCTTCAGACAAATGTGAATACCAACCAAACTAAAAGCTATTCTATAAAGAGAGCTTATCAGCTTTGTTCCGCGGCGGTGGTTCAGTGTTTAGCATGTTGGCCTACTGATTCTCTTTTGATATAATTCTCACAGGTTTGACATCAGGTATATGAGGAGTCACACCATGTGGCTCTGACAATTACAAGGTATCTTCCTGCTAAGGCAGAGAGATAAGTGGAACAGTTCATTATTAGAAGTAAAACCCCCATGAATACAAAGTGAAGCACAATCAAACAAACAATCAAAGAAATCTTTTTCCTTCTCAAGCTACCAGTTAAACATCCCGAAATAAAATGTCTCCAATCAGTTTTCACCAATACATTATTATTATGACTCATGAGGAAAGTTTCTATTCCTATTAGGTCCAGGATCTACTTCGTAAACAAACCAGCATTGGAATGCGCCATAGAGACCACTCTAATACAGGCAGTGTAAATAGGGGAATGAACTCTGCTCTTTATACTTTCTTTTTTGGCATGGATGGAAAGAAAAAACTCACAGTTAAGGATTTCTTGTCTTTTCAAAGACAACTCCAAGGGGAAATTCTTAAAATAGAGGTAATCCAAAAGTATATCTTAAAGCAATTTGCCACAATTTTGTGTTTAATTCATTTAGTTATCTTCAGCCTTTCTCAATTTACACATTTGTTTCTGTTTTTAACCGTATAGGTGCAGTGTGAAGTGGACAATCCGTCGTCATATAAGTGAAATACCCTTGAGTATGACTTTAAACCCCAATCAAACAAACAAACCACACTCCCAAATGTTTTCATGATATTTTGATGACGTCAGGACATGTGTACTCTATCGGAAAGAGACTGGGATATTGATGTATACTTAAACTGTCAGCTATGAAGGAACAGAGCAGTTGTATAATAACATTACACACATTATGGTTATGTCGCTGTTTACCCATTCAAAGTAACCACCATCTGTCTATAAGTGAAATACACTTAAGCATGGGGTTAAACAGCTATCATTTGCTCAAATTGTTGCCAGTGCAGAACAGTGGGACAAGTTATTAGGCACTATAAAAGTCATTGTGTGAGAAAGAGAGCTTCATGGTACAATAAACTTCACTCCTCTATAAATGTTCAACTGTCCTGAGGCTCGTGATTTTTGACAACATGTCAGACTCTAAAGAGATATTCATTGTATCAGACTGACTCTCGTTGGGCAATCTTTAACTTTCTCCCTCTATTATTGTTGTAGTTTGAGCGTCATAATCCAGATGATGGTCGTATCTCTGAACGAGACTTTGCCAGTATCCTTGTTGCCTATGCTGGTTTGCCGGACAGTAAACGTGTCAGAATGCTCAAGAGGGTGAAGAAAGCTTACAAGGAAGAGCCAATTGTAAATATATTATACGTAATGATACATGAACACAAACTAGATCGTATGAAAATAAAAATGTTAAAAAAGAAGAGAGTATGTACATAAAGTAGATATAGTACAGGAAAGATTTAATGAACGATATGTACATTTCAAATATGAACGTTTTATAGATGATGCAGATGTTAAATAGATGGATGTTTAGATAGCATGGACCAAAAGAAGAGGATATTGACATAAAGTTCATGTAGATGTCACAGCATAAGTGTAACCATATAAGGTTGGAATACCCACTCAATAGAAATGTCCTTCAGCTTAATAAATGTGGTGCTTATTATACATCAATCATTTCATCAATCCCTGACAGTGACTGTCTATGTGATAAATTGATATCAATAACCAATCAGGAAATTATTTGATGTGTGTAAACTTTATCTGAACCAAACTTTTCTCTTCAGGGAATAACATTTGAGGAATTTGACAGCTTTATGACATTTCTGAAATGTATCAATGATGTGGACACAGCTCTCAGTTTCTATCATTTGGCAGGGGCTTCAATTGACCAAGGTATAAAGTGATTAGAAACTTATTTAACCATATAAATAATATTATATATTTCATCCTTAACTTAACAATGCCATTTTCTGTTTCCTTTATGTCTGAGTTTGGGTGGTTACAAGGAATGTCGGTTTAACATTTTATAATATTTGATAGATGTCTGCAGACATGTGAACTTCATTGTCAGTGACAATTTGTCACTTTCTTATTATTTAACACAACTCGATCTTCTTCGCTTTAGGACTGGAGTTTGATGGCTTGATCTCAGACAATTGATATTGCTTCAATGTACCACTCACAAAGTGCAATACATATTTAAAACACTAGCTCATGGGGTAACTAGTGGATTTGAGTATCATTAAAACAAAGTTCTTTACACAACAGTCCACCACCTACAATGGGAGAAAAACAGAAAAGATAATTTTGAATTTCTGTTTATTATTTGACTTGTGTTATTCAGTGGAAATGACTGTGTATATCGGTATAGTTTATCTTTGGTTTATTTCAGCTACTCTAATTCATGTTGCAAAAACAGTCGCGCATGTGAGCTTGTCCTCTCATGTAGTAGATGTTGTATTTACTCTCTTTGATGAAAACAGTAAGTAATTTCGATTTCTATAGATATATTAACCTGTATATAAATTATTAGATTTGTCAACAGTGTCTTCTTTAAATTTTGATAATGGTTTTTGTGGCATATTTAAATCGTATGGGTGGGACATCAATATACCTACCTCCATTGACATAGGGTCCTCTGGTTAAGGACAGTTTGTTCAAAGAGAAGCAATGCTGTCTTTTCTTAGCACTGGAGGAAAAAAAACTTTTAAACGATTCACATCTTGGTTGTGCTAATGTCAATAATTGTTGGAATACACCACTGTCATGTAACATTAAGCATAGAGTAAAACCCCAGTCAATCAATCAATCAATTCATTGACATAGGAATCAAATTTTAAATTTGTGTACGCCTTTAACGAGATTACATCACTCAATATAAGAAAAAAATTATGATTTTCCTCTATGACATGTTTCCTTCTATTTTAGATGACGGTCACTTGAGTAACAAGGAGTTTGTGTCTATGATGAAACAAAGATTGATGAGAGGCCTGGAAAAACCCAAAGACACTGGACTTATTAAACTCATTGATGCCATGTGGGCATGCATCAAGAAATCGAGTCAAGCCACACTGGAATGAATTATCAGTCTCACACTTCCATCATTTTCTCAGGGTGGTAGTAATTCTCTAAGGCGTTAAAAACAAATCAAGGGATGGTTTTTAGTGAAGTGTGTTTTTTCTCTCAAAGACAATTTTGACACGCAGTTGTGAACTTGACCTTTGCATGGGCTGTTCTAGACAAAATCGACATTGTAAGCTCTATTGTAAAGTTACAATAAGTGTGATTTTGCCAAGTTGAAATCTTGTTTCCGCCTTTCAAACATATGTGATATGAACAAAAAAATCCTGCATAGACATGTACACTTGAACTATCAGAAAGCCAGAGTTGTTATTTTATTATATGTAATTTGTAGATGTTACCTTAATACTCTGCCAGTATAGCACGGCAACACTGTTCACAATATGTACCTAACCCCTAACTATTGAATAACATTGAAATATGTGCGTTCAATTTTCTTACAGTTGATGTTTTGAAATCAACAGTATTTCATGATAAACATAGTATCTTTGTTATCAACTTATTTATATTAAACATAAACATACTAATTAGTAATGCATTCTTTACACCTAGATTAATTTGTATCTCTCTTGTGTTCTTTTGATCAGGTAAAATGTATCGACAGAATTGTGCATCTTTTAGTTCTTAGTTAACTTTAAGCATTTGCTGATGAGAGCCGATTTTGTAAATCTGAACATAAAATGGTTCTCAACTGGTAGTTAAATGTCCTTTTCTGTTAAACAATGGATCCATGCATCTATGGGGCACAGCATTTCGTGGTGTAAGTTCAAAATTTTTTTTACACTTGCAGCAAAATGTAATGGAAATATTTAATTTTTGTTCTCAGTCTTTGGGGTATATCTGAGTACTTAGTTAATTTTGTGTGTTAATTTCTTACATGTAATACTATTATGTACATACTAACATAATTTAAATCAATAAATCCTTGTACTTCAGGTCTGTTTCTTGTGTCAGTCTTTAAAGTTTGCAACAGTTGAATAGTAGATGCAGTACACACCAGCTATAGGGTGAAGTTATAGTGAAGTTATAGTTAGTTTAGAGTAATAATGACATTTCAACTCTACTGTTGTTTCCAAGAATGGTTCCCCTTTAGTTTATTCTATCATTATTCTTCAGTCATAAAATTTAGTTGCCTCCTGTACTATTTTGGGAGTGACTGCCCGTGCACTACACATGTACTACGTTTGTAAAAAGCGATCAATACAGTGTTATCATTATCTTGTCAGGGCTTGATGGCCCTTGGATCCTCGACTACATAAATTGGAAGGAGTATAATTCTACACTCCTGATTACATCAGGGTTTTATTTAACAGTATGGTGATAATTCACAATAATGTAATTACTTGGAGTGTACATAGCCTATCTTGTTATAATACCCATTAAACAACTTCTATGATGGATTCACAGATACTTCCAATTCATTTACATAAAATTGGGAACGCTTATAAAGGGTTTCTATGACCAATTCTCCCGTATCACAAATTTATCCAGTAACACAAAACTGTTATCCCAGGAAATCAATCAAGATAAGGCTGTTTTTTTTATTAAATTTTAATGATATCGCATATGCAAACATCAGTTGCTTGTGTGAAACTGGATGGAGTTTGTCTTGCCCATGTTATGGTCACTATGAGCAAAGTTGTGTCCTCTGTTTTATTTACTTTCCCAAGATCATTCTAAACGTTATTCGCAGATCAACGTCGAGATTGAATTGGAGATTCTGGCTCCAAGGTATCACCAAGCCATCTTTTTGCTGATTTTCCTATTTTTCCGGATTTTTGTAAGAATAAGTTAACACTATACATTCGCCAGAATTGAATTCACAATCATGTGTGGAAATGAAATTGCTAAATCACAAGCTTGATAAATCCAAGAAAGTAAGAATTTAAAAACCATAGCTCCAGACTTTTGGGTTAAAGTCGAGTAGAGAATGATGATGCAAGTCTTATATACAATCAACAATGGGTGTCTCAGGTCAGCGCTTTTAAAAAGTGTTGATGGGTTGAATTAATCATATGCATAACGGTTATGTGGAGCCGACGGTTGAATCGAAAGAGGCTGATGTAAACTCATGTTTTGCAATGAACTTGACATTGAAAATGAACTAAAACATAAATATTTCAAGCAACACGGACTGCTGGAGTCCTAAGAGGAAATCACATTCTTATTTTGGGATACCTGTAGTTTGGCAAAAGACATTTTGCAGGTTGAAACGCATCCAGGAATCAAACCCCTGACCCTAAGTCAGACACCGAAAGGCCAGCAGTAAATGACTGGCCACTCAACCACACAGGAAAATGTGTTAGCATATAACCAAATGTGCTTCATAGTGTCTTGTGAACCGAACCTGCGAAGGCTGTGGAAGACATCAATGTATCTCACAATCTCTATACCAGAAGATAATCATACCACTTTGTCAGATATGTAGAGATTTGATTTCCAAACTTAAGAGGTTACTATCTTTAATTGTCCAGGGGAGTGAACATTTGTACACTTGATAAATTCAACATCATTTTTAAAAAAATATTTATACACGCGCTTATGTGAAAATCGAAATATCGGAAACAAGGCAAGATGGCTTATTGATACCTTAGAGTTGGAATCTGAGCAGGTAGGCCCTTGAATAATGTTTAGAATGGGCAGAGAGTTACAAGGAGCTTCCTATTGCTCTCATCAAAAGGGCAACATGAAGCTTATCCAATTGTGAATTGTTTGTATTATGTGCTGTGATTGTATGGGCTGGTCTTTGTGTCCACTGGGCTCAAGGGTGGTTTTATTCACCACCTTAGACTTGCAAGCAGTTGAGGGAGTGAAATACCCTTCAGTATTTTGTTAAACCCCAATCAAGCTAACATAAATCTTTTGACATGTAAGATTCACACTAAAAAGCATATAATAATAAAATAGCACCTAAACATGAAAATACCCCTCACTCCTGATGCAATTGTTTCCAAGACCATCTGGTTTTAAAAATGTATCTGCATTAATGGCAAAAATCACCAATCATTCCTCTAAATAAATGTAATGTCAACTTAAAATAGTTAACAATTCAATATGTACTGTATAGGAAGAGACATGCTGACATAACTTTTTTTAACAAAAGTGCTCGGAGACAACAATATCCCCCGCCTGCGTTTCCTTAAAGGGGCATATTACCAATGGTAAAAGAAAACGGTCACTGTATGAATCCAAATGCTTCTATTCCTTGAGCTGCCAAGGGCCATAACCCCAGAAAAAATTGTCCGAGAGAATACAACTTACGACTTGCATATCACCAATCAGTATACATTGTATCTATCAAGTTTCAGAAAATTTCATCAAAAACTGTCGGAAGAGTTGATTTCAGTGGGTATAAACTACTATACTCCTGTGCACTAAGTTGTCAAGGGCCATAACTCCTAAAAAATCACCCAAGAGAATCCAAATTACGATATGTGTACCACCGATCAGTATACATTGTTTCTACAAAATTATAAGAAGATACCATCAAAAACTGTATGAAGATTTTAATTCAGAGTGTATGTACCCCCATGCACTAAGTTGTCGAGGGCCATAACTCCTGGAACAATTGTCCGAGAGAATACAAATTAAGATATGTGGTTCACCAATCAGTATACATTGTTTGTATCAAGTTTCAGCAAACCCCAGTAAAACTGTATGAAGCGTTGATTTCAGAGTGTATGTAACCCCATGCTTTTATGAACTAAGTTACTAAGGGCCACCCGAGAGAATCCAAATTACAATATACGTATCACCGAACAGTGTACATTGTATCTAGCAAATTTCAGAAAATTCTATCACAAACTGTAGGAAGAGTTGATTTCAGAGTGTATGAA